>OZ035983.1:60720000-60994940 GCA_964035005.1 Erebia palarica | reverse complement strand
AACGGTTACGTTATGTCACCACCTTTACAAACTTAACTTTGCCGTTTCCTCGGTGTAGTTTGTATTGATTGAGTTACACGTTATATTGGTCATCGATATCTCATTAGATAATGGAGTTATACATTTTGTTTTTGTTTTGTTACATTTTTAAGATATCCGTTTTATACTTTTGATCTATTCAGCTTTTTCAATCTAACAGTTTTGGAGGAAGACTCATTTATAATTAATAAAGAAATGTTTTTCTTGAAATTAAATCTTGTTACAGATTTTTTAAATTTTATACTAAGATCTTCCTCGTTCCAGGGGCATGATACCGCTGCTTAAAAAATAAAAAAAAAATAAAAAAATGGGCTTGAACTCAATATTTAAGTTTTTCCAGATGAACAGATCGAAAATTTTCATTTAGAATTTTTGCTTTTTTGGCCCTCCAAATTACAATGATTTTGTGTCATTTTGTATCGTTCGATGCGTAATTTAATTCCCTATCACTTGTTTATTTTAATAATGTGGAATCTGTAACCTAAATAAAACTAGTAGCACATAAGTCCCTTTAGTTTATAATTTTTTTTCATGATATAAATTAATATTAAAAGGCCACAATTCGGAAAAGTTTCAATATTTTATAAAAATATTTGATCACAACCTTGTTGGCGGAGCACCCAGTCGTACCCGATGTTCCACAGGAGTGGCCCGACAACCGAGCCCTGCGGAACACCGCACGACATCCTCCTCTCCGACCAGCCCCCGCTGGTCGGGTACCCGACCGCTCTCTCGGAGAGGTAGGCTGCCACGATCCTCTGGAGGTATAAAGGGACCGTGTGATACCTCAACGCCTCCCGAATGCAACGTTTCCGATGTCAAGAGACACCGCCACCATCACCTCGTCCCGGGACACCGCACTTTCCACTAGTGCCCTCACTCGCATTATTGCGTCCACAGTGGACCTGCCCACGTAGGAGAACTGTGAATCGCCGTAGTTGAGGAATGGCGGAGACTATCCCAGGAGACCATCGATAACATCATTCTCAGTATGCCTAAGACGGGTAGAAACTTTAATAAGAGCACGTGGAGGAAATACGCGATATTAATCACCATTTTTCTAATTTAATTAATTGTTATTTTAATATTAAATTTCACTTTTCTTTTACATGAAAAGTTCAAAAATGTACTATTTTTCACAAATAGCCTTTGCTCGCAAAATCTGTTCTTATTGTGATCTCATTTTAAGTAGAACAAATGAAACTTTAAATAACAAAAGAAGTGTAGTAAGTAGATTTTAAAATAAAACCATATTTTTTTAATTATGCACCTTTTTTTTATGTTCCGCTAAATATGCCGGCGAGTTTAGATACCCAACACACTTACTTTATGAAGAGGCTGAGGTTCTTAGTGTAAGAAAATTATTTATTTAAAAAAGTATTTTGAGGTATCACCAAAAGACTATCCCAACACTACCAGCAAACGATAAAAGAGTACCCAGATATCCAACTCCAACTATAAAAACTGCACTGGCGAAACGTCATTTCAATTTCCTAGCACCGATACTATATAAAGCTATTGATAGAAAAACCCCTATTAAAAATAGTAATTCCTACTCGGCCAAAACAAAAATTGGTACCTTTCTTAAAAATCTTAGTTACGAAAATACTAAAGAACTTTTAAAAATTCCACAATAATTCCCGATATTCCACGCTTAGTTACAAACAAACGCTAACATATTCGCACAAAACATAACAATAGCTTACACACACATACACGCACAAACATCACACACACATAAACAACACTCACACATTCACCACACACCCACACATATACACATCTTTATAATTGTATTTTATTTTGCATGTTATAATTAACTAATTATAATTTAAAAATGCAAAAAGCACCTATGTAACAGGGAAGGCACTAGCTAACATAACACAGTTTTTACTTTTTTGGGAGATAATTGGGCCCAATTATTAATGTGACCTATGTAATTTTGCAAATAAAAGATATTTATTTATTTATTTAAAAAAAAAGGACGCGTCACCGGTACTGGACCATGCGATCGGCAAAAGTAAATTATGTACATTTAAAACAGGGTAAATTAGGCTAAGTAAATTGAATATTAAAAAAAAAACATTTTTTAAATTTTATTTGTAATTGAATCAATAACCTTCCATCGTTACACTTATCATTCATTATTATTCTATATTTATAATCGTATAATCACTCAGAAACACTTGTCTCACATCACTTTTAAACATTCTTATGATTATATTGCCTCAGAAAGGACCACACGATTTTGTAAAAAAAAAACAAACAATAATGTGTTACAAAAATGTGTTTTTAACAAAACTCTGTTTATCTCTCATATTTGTTATATAAAATCATATTTTACTTAAAGTAAACCAATAATGATTCTATACAAGACCAAACCTCAGGACCAAATTCCTTGCATTTTCTTTGAAGTTTAGTTGTCAGTCTCGTGTATAGAGCATTACAAACTAATAAGAGAGACTGTAACTTCAGTTATATGAATGGATTAATTCACTATCGAAAAGATTTCTTTGTTTCCATCTCAGTTCATTTTAATCAGACTAACCCAGAACATTTTTTCTTGCCTTACATACAAAATTCAAATGTCCCCACTCTGACTTGCTAAGTACATGAATGGAATATGTTTCAAATCTGTCGGAGGGTGGGGACATATATGATCAGAGGTGCGATTATGTAAGAATTGCCCATCCAATCGTCAAAGTTCCGCATCAAAGTAAAATAAACCATAACAGCATTGCATTAGAGCTCAATTTCGTGTATCCATCCTCATACATTTATGATATCGTACATACCTGAACGTATGATAATGGACACAAGAAATTGAACTCTAATTCAATGCTCTTATGGTTTATTTTACTTCGACGCCGAACTTTGACGATTTGATCGACAATTCTTACACGATCGGTGGGCATACCCGTTTATTTAATTAAAAGTGCTATACTCGTTATTTAATTGAAACTCATATCGTCTACGTCCAGTGAGTGCACCACCCGCGGCCTCCGCGCGCTCGCGGCCTCGTTCCGCGCCACGTCTCCCGGCGCGGCGGGGGGGAGGGGGGAGGGGAGGGGAGCGGGGGGCAGGGGGGCCGGGAGGGGGGCGGCGGGGAGGGGGGCGGCGCGCTTGGTGCGGCGGCGCACGCGGCGGCGGCGGCGCGGCGGCGGGCCCTCGTCGGCGGCCGCGCACTGCGCCTCCAGCAGCTCCAGGGCGCGCCGCTTGAGCGTGAGCAGAGAACCCTCCTCGCTGGAGTTCCCGTCTGTGGCTGCACCCTGCAGGTTGTCTCCATCTTGGTCCCGAGTCGAGTCTACGGTGTCGATAGTTGTGTGGGCGGCTGTCGCGGGTGACTCCGTTAGGCTCTCGGTGCTATCTTCCATGAGCGTCTCCGTGTCCCTATCCTTGTGATGGTTGTCGGTTTCAACTCTTGACTCGCGGTCGTCGCTGTGGAATGTGGTTCCATTGCAGATTGCGATATCGGCACGGAATCGTGTGGATGTAATTGTTTTCCCTACGGGTTGAGCCGCCTCCGCTGCGGTCTGTGTGGTAGCATCTCGTCTGGATTGGTTTCCTGCTTGGGCTTCTTGAAACGGTATGACTCTGAAACCAGAAAGGTATACGATTATCGACTGACCGACATCGACGTACAGCTAATACCATAAAATTAAGTATCACATGTAGGTTATTTTTTAAATGCCCTCAAATATTATTAAAAACTATTTTTTTTGAACCTTTATTTCTATGAATAACTATGAGGAAGGCTAATTTGTTGAAATTACTCATATCTAAAATATTTTGTTTTCAGTGCAGGTCAGATGTCACCCTAATTGGCTATTGATCATTCATCATAGGAGTGCACTATGTGACTTTACTCGTGCGGTCTAGATAATTATGCCATGATCCAACAGGTATTCTAATAGATTGCGCTATGCCATCTCACTGTTACTGTTACACTATACTGCCATTTTAACAATGTCGGTTTACAGAAATGCAGTTTTTGCTACAGCAAAACCTACAGGACAATGCTTTAAAAATTGCAAAATACTTTGAATAAAAAAATTATATGTAGGCCATTAGAACACTCAACAAAGGTCTCTGGTTTTGATCACACAATCAAGCTAGACTAAACACTATCAAACTCAACATATTAAAGTCGTTATTAAGCATTTACTATGCCTGAGCAATGACTCGTGAAGGTAATTTTAGGTCACTAGAATAGACCTGTTTATAGTCAAAAGACTGATCGCAGATAGAGAAATAAGAGAGAAAAAACAATCTAAGAACAACTCAACACACTTTTTAAAGAACAATACAAGACCATTCAATTTTCAAGAATACAATGTGTACATTAAAAATTCTGTCTAATAATGTTCCTTGCAATGCATGGATAACATAAGTCCCAAAAAAGTTGCTGCACATTAGAACTGCTGTCGGGCAGGGCGAGTACTGCAGAGGCCGAGGAAAACTTGAGAGACCGTTTGATCAACAGTATGGCGTCATGGGGGCTTCATATAGTGCACAACTGAGCAGTTTTTTTTTACCCACTACAAGTTAGCCCTTGACTGTGATCTCACCTGATGGTAAGCGATGATGCAGTCTAAGATGGTAGCGGGCTAACCTGTCAGGGGCATAGCAGTTATATTAAACCCATACCCCTATTCGGTTTCTACACAGAATCGTAGCGGAACGCGTAATCGCTCGGCGGCACGTCTTCGCCGGGAGGGTAGTAACTACCCACGGCCGAAGGTCAGACGAGAGAAAATTCAGAAGTTAAAAATTCCCAAATTGACCCTATAATATTAGTATAGATTATTGTGTCCAGGCCTTAAGCCTTTCGTCATGTTATGAGGCTATGAAAAGTTTTAACTGCCTCGTTGGTCTAGTGGTTAGCATGCTTGATTGCGGCCGACGAGGTCCAGGGTTCGAGTCCCGGGTCGGGCCATAATTAAGTATTGGGTTTTTTGGATTAGAAATTCCCAGTACTAGCCCGAAGTTAGGACGTTGGCGGTGTTTCACCCCTGTGCCTCGGAGAGCACGTTAAGCTGTCGGTCCCGGTTATTATCACTAACATGATAATAGTCGTTAAAGCCCACCAACTCGCATTGGAGCAGCGTGGTGGGTCTAAGCTCTAATTCCCTCTCTCCTATGAGAGTGGAGGCCTGTGCCCAGCAGTGGGATGTTAATGGGCTGTAGTGAATCTTCTTATAAGGTACTTTATAACTGAGTAAAGAATAACGCCAATGAATTGAAACGATCCCAGCCGGGGATCGAGCCCGGGACCTCGCACGTTAATACAACGGCGCTACACACAGCGTCACGGAGGTCGTGAGCGCGAGTGTAGCGTGGCCACTCACTCGACGGTGTCCTCCGGGCGCAGCACGCGCAGCGACTCAGCGCGCGGCAGCAGATGGCCGGCCACGCGCAGTCCGGCGCCGCGCACGCCGAGCAGCCGCGCGATCCGCCGCTGCAGCCAGCGCACGCGGCGCCGCGCGCGCACCAGCACGAACGCGCGCGCGCGCTCGTCGCCGAAGTACCGGCGGAGGCACACGCTCACGCGGAAGCGGGACCGGCCCTCGTCCGACGACTCCGATGCGCTCGAATCCTCTGAACTACTGTTGCGACTGGACGAGCCCATGGCTCCCGGTGATAAATTATAATCGTGTAATATTATAAATAACAAACAAAAATTTAACTTGATTTGATTATTCGATTCGATTATATTCCCAGTTGTTAGTTTTTATTTTTATTTTGCCGCAACCCGCATTTCGGAATTCGCAGTCAAACCCAGAGAAAAGTGACCAGAGACAAGTTAACCAAAAAGTGACATATATATATTTTTTTTTGTAATTAATTTACTGGTTTTACGGTTCTGGATTCCAGCCCTTCCGAACCTGAGTAACTAGGGTCACCATAGAAATAGTATGTATATTCATACAATATTGTTTTTGTAATTGTATGAATATACATACTATTTCTATGAGGGTCACAACACGGTCACAGACTAAAAAAATAGGTTTTTAAAACCATAGACTTCTAAAAGCATAGACTCTATATAATATTATTAAAATCATAACAGAGACAAATAAATAAAGGATATCATAATAAGGCGTAATGTTAGTTTATGAGTGTATGATATTTATGATGATAATTAAAAATTGTTAATTTTTAACAATTAACAGATGCAAATCGCCTGAGACGAATTTTTGGCCATAGCTTCGATGATTTTGGAAGGATCGAGATGGAAATAGTACCAAGAGTTGAGGAATTTATAGTAGAGACACATCTGAGCGTTTGAAGTATCGGCTCGTAATGGTAATATTTTAGAATTTTGAAAAATGTAAATGAGTAGAGTTTTTTGTTTATTAAATTGTAAATATTTCGGAAAAAAACGACAAAATGAACAAAAAGGGTCCTGGGATATTTAGGATATTTAGAAGCTACAAAATGGCGAAAAAAAATCGGTTAATAATTGGACCTACTTTTGCAAACAGGAACCAATCCACATACATGCCAAAAATGAGATAGGTATACAAAAAGCTTTTAAAAGGCGCCCTCTATCCACCCTGTAAAGATCAAAATGATCTGATAATTTTGTAATTGTGTGACCAAAGTTGTCAGATCATTTTTAAGTAGGTCATACTGTGACCTGTAGGTGGTTCGGGCTCCTTTAGATACGGAATTGTAGATAAACGAAATTTCCGTAAATAAAAAGCGATGTAGCTTCAATGATTATTGGTAGATCATGGTAATGATGTTAAAAGATGCGGATACAGTCGAGAAGCAAAGGTCGAGAAGTGCATTCGAGTTGGAATTTTGAAAACTTGAAAAATTTTGAATAATATATTTTTATTTTGAAATTTTTTTTCGATAATTTTCGTATTCATTTTCAATACTCCGATTCTTGCGGGGACTGCGAAATATGAGAATTTTTTTCAAAGACTTTTCTCGACCCTCGACCTTTTTTCGACTAACTACTATTGGACGAAATCATTATGAATAAGAAATAAAAAAAAATAGTTTCACACATACATTGATTATATTTACTTCTATACAGTAGATAAAGAACTACAAAAACAACTACTACTACAACTACTACTACAACTACTTGTATATTGGTTACACTCCCTTTCGGGGTTGCATTTTACTGAGGGACGTAACTAATATGTTTATTAATACTACTAACTATTATTACGACTATTATTAACTCAGAATAACTGGAACTCAGAGCCGTAAAGTCAGTTAATAAAAAAAAAGTATGCAACATTTTCTGTTTTCAACGGAATCCTAACGAATTTTGTCAATGTTTTGTGAATGCGTTGCGTTCAACAAAAACTTAACTATTTATAATTACCGTTACCTGTTGAGTGTTGTGTAGCTTAAATAATTCGAATTACCCACGTTACCTGTCGTGTAAAAGCTTTATTCTTGTTTTCGTTTAACATAATTCAAGTACTGAATCGAGTTGCGTAGCATCGTATCGGCAGTGTGCAGCGTGAGTGAGGGTGGTAGTGTCCGGTGGGCAGTGTGGTGGTGTGATGGTGTAACATGTCCAACGCGGAGAACGTGTGCCCGCAGGCGCAGCGCGGGGTGGCGCGCGAGCTGCGGCGCCTGGCCGCCAGCCCGCCCGCCGGCATCAAGCTGCTGCTGCGCGACGACAACCTCTGCGACGTGCACGCTCTCATCGAGGGCCCCGGTCAGTGTGCTCCTCACCGTACACCGTATAACGCAGTGCCGCACTGTGTAGCGCTGTTGTCTTGACGTGCGGAGCTGCCGGGCTCGATCGCCGGCGTGGACGATTCGGGAGTTTTTAAATTCTGAATTTTCCCTGGTCTGGCTTCGGCCGTGATAAGTTACCACCCTCCCGGCGAAGACGTGCCCCCGAGCCGGCACGATGGTGTGTAGAAACCGAATAGGGGTATGGGTTTAATATAACTGCCATGCTCCTAACAGGTTAGCCCGCTACCATCTTAGACTGCATCATCACTTACCATCAGGTGAGATCGCAGTCAAGGGCTAACTTGTAGTGGATAAGAAAACACAAAATGGAGTTCAATTCAGTCAGACATTATCTTTGTCCGTCGTTTTACTGGTCGACTAGACTGACTGTTTCTATTCCCGTCCACTCTCTTATGCTTTGTAGCCATGATTCCTTCATTCACTCTTCCTTCTTCGCACTGGTTTAACATTGTTTTCCTCTGGCAGTGCCCGTTGTGTCACTTAGGTACAAGATCTTACTCTGTTTGATCATTCCAACTCAGTCTTCTCCTGTACGCAGGAAATAACTTTAGTTAGTCTAAATGATATATTCTATCATTCCTTTTAACTAACGAAGTCTGCTTCTAATGAAGTTATTCTATTAAGTTCTTACAATTTATTATTTTATATACATTTATAATATACTTATCTGTGACTGTGGTTTAATTAAAATGAGACTGATGTTTATGTAAGTAGTTGGTAAAATTCTCCTTGAAACTATTTATACTCCAAGGAGAAACTATTGCATTTTGCAACACATAGCAGCATGCATGGCAATGAGTAACTAGGAAAGTTGGCATTAGTGAAGTCTTCACTTTATCCAATAGTAATCACTAGACTTTGTCTGTGTAATTAGGTTCCTAAAAATCCCGTACAAACTATCATTCTCTATTTAAACCCTTTGGAGGTGGAAGTTTCAAAAGCCATGAATCATGTCTTTTTAACCAAAAGCCATTATTAACCAAAAGCCCAAATACCAAGTAGAAAAATGACAGACTTTTATATTTTTTTATCCCCTGCAAGTTAGCCCTTGACTACGATCTTAAGTGCTTCTCCAAGATCCCAAGCTCTAGCACATAGATGTGTGAAGGCTCTGCTGCCAGGCCGAGGCAATGCCTTTGCTGTTGCTGTCCCGCACTTGCACAAATGTAGCCTCCACATAGGAAGACGCCGAGTAAAGTAGTAGTAGGAGGCTAGGAGGCTATATTCTAGAAGTAAATACTAGACTGACTGATTCATTTTAGATTTGACATGTTTTCTCATTCTGGAAACAATAGGTTAAACTTCTGTTTAAACTACATCTAAACGTTTCGATAGTCGGTTTTCAAAGGTTAGTCGTACGGACTGTTTACCGGGGACAATTTCAAACTACTTTTTAATATAGCGAGTATCGGTGAGCGGTTGTAGCTTGCGTTGCAGCCCTGGAGGAAATATATCAGGAGTGCTAATATTTATTTTTACTCATAACAGTAACTAAAACTTGGCTAGTCAGTCATAATCCTCTCGCATCACCAATAGATAGAGGTATGACATGTGTGTGTGTGTGTGCGCGCAGCGGGCACGCCGTACGCGGGCGGCACGTTCCGGGTGCGGCTGTCGCTGGGCGGGGAGTACCCGGCCACGCCGCCGCGCGCGTGGTTCGTGACGCGCGTGTTCCACCCCAACGTGTCGGCGGCGGGCGCGGTGTGCGTGGACACTCTGCGGCGCGGCTGGCGGCCCGCGCTGGGGCTCGCGCACGCGCTGCTCGCCGTGCGCTGCCTGCTCATCGCGCCCAACGCCGACTCCGCGCTCAACGCCGACGCCGCCGCGCTGCTGCGCGACCGCTACGACGACTACTACGCGCGCGCCAAGCTCTACACCGACATCCACGCGCGCGCCGCCCCTCCCTCTGACCCTGCCCCCGCCCCCCCTCCCCCGCCCCAGCCCCGACACCAGCCCGCCAAGCGCCGCCGCGGCGAGCCCGAGCGCGACGCGCGCCGCATCCTCAAGCGCTTATGAGGCGCGCCGGCCGCCGCCGCACTATTTTTTATTGAATAATGTCAAACTTCTTCACGGATATGTTGATGACGCAAACGATCCTGCTAGCTATTCGATCGCTAGTATGAGATTGATCGCTAACCCCTATATTTTTATTTAATAAAGTCAAACTGTTTTTTTTTTCACGAAAAATGACGCGAGGGACCCTGCTAGCTATTCGATCGCTAGTATGAGATTGATCGTTAACCCCTATACAAGGTGTAAGGTAATTAGTATAGCATCCCCACGGCTACCCATATTAGTTGGTGTATGTATCACCGTAAGATTGTAACAAGTGAAATGAATGCCCTGCCATATCATTTTTGAAGTTTACCTCCATAAGAAGCAATTTGCATATATAGCCTTTGGAATCTTATTCACTTCTTTATACGACTGCCTGAAAAAAGGAGTATATTGTTTTCAGGGTTCATGTATGTATATATGTATGTATGTGAGTTTTTATATTCCACCATAACTTCTATACGCCTGAACCGATTTTGATAAATGAGGTATCATTAGAATCCCTAGCTTATTCCGGGTGACATAAGTTAGTAAAATTTTAAAAAAAATTGATTGGATGACCATGATCCCGAATTAAAGACCAAAATTGAAAAAAAAAATCGAAAATAAGATGAACTATATAATCATCATCTACAAAATGATGAGTAGATTCCAGAAATATATAACACTATTTAATTCCATATTTAGTGATTCACAAAAAAATATCAATTAAAAAAAAATGAAAATAAGATTCCAAAGGCCTCCTTCCTAAGATACCTATGTGCAAACCGCTTCTTATGGAAGTAAACTCCAAAAATAATATGGCAGGGCAGTCGTATTTTTTAATTCGTTAAATTAATTTCACTTATGTATGGAAGTTTTTGATAATTAATTTTGACTTTTTAATTCTGCCATAGTGTTTATAAGGTCAAAATTACATGGGTAGCCACCAGTATGTCATACCATTTACCACCTTGTATAGATAGCTACCTCTGTAAATTCGCCCCGAGCAGAAAAAGGTGCAACAATTAATCAATTTATTTCTATAAGGTATTGATTTAGCTCAAGAGCATTGATTTACTTAATTGTGAAATAAGAATTATTATACAGGGTGGAAAAACAAATGGACATAGAGGAAAAAATACAGTCGACATCAAAAGTCTATACATAGCTTAACTACTAAAACTGTATGCAAACAATCTGAATCACTCATCCACACAGATAATCTGTCCAAAATATTTAATTTAACACCATTAGGTTCAAACTATTACTATTCAATACTACTTAGATTACTGCCATGAATTGTCAACAATTTCAACCTGCAAGATGAATATTATTTATGTAAGTTTGAGGGTGACTTTGTAACTAACAAGCCATCTTGTTTGCTTATTCTTTATAGACTTTTAATGTCAACTACATTAAATATTGAAGATATGAAACAGTCAAAGGATTCTTATATTTTTAAATACAGAAAATCTGCATTCAAACATTTTGAATAATATTTATTGCATAATATAGGCCAGAATCAAACCAACTAAAAATGCAAAAATTAGTCAGTGACTTTTTTTTTCAATAAATCAATAGGGTCTACACTCTACAATGTACCTTAAAATGAAGGAAAACAAGGAAATCTAACAATTTCAATAGCTATTGAAATAGCCCGAAGGACATGAGAGATACCAAGAGATCTAGACCACTTACCCATCTCTTTTAATTCTTTAAATTTGTTTTAGCTAATTATTATATATCATACATTAATGAATTACTCTTCATGGATAATTCCAAGTCAATTAAGTATAAAGAAAACACTTTTGATAAATGAAGTCTAATTTACTAGTAATCAGAATATTTGTTAGCAATGATATTATGTATGAATTATTTAATTTTATTACTCTACTTTAATTGTAAGGTACGATGTTTGATGGCGAGACAAACTCTATCAAATAGTTCATTAAAATAATTACTGTCTTTATTAGGTTAGATTTCCAGCTCAGGTAAGCTTTTAAAAAAATGCAATGCAGATGTTCTTATTTTTAGAAATTTAAGAATGTTTTCTTTTAGTGGAATTTGATAATATAAATTTTTTATGTACCCTCCCAAGTCCCACTTTTCTTTTTTCAACCCTGTATACATTAATTGTTCAATTCAAAAGTTATGAACAGCAGACAGATGTCCTATTCCTATTCAATGGACACCTTTTGTTGCTTAATTGACTATTTTGGAATTATAATATTAGTAAAGAGTAAAATTAAACTGTCGAATTAAAAAAATATTTTTTTATTACAAAATACAAAATTTTAAACAATAACACAAATAAGTGATTTATGATTTGTAACAAGTCTTATTATTTACTTAATTAACTAATTTTGTTGTACACAATTTCTGAATTAAATAAATAAATAAACAGGTCTAAATCTGATCCCTACATTTCCAATGCTTTCTGTAATTTAAGATTTAAACTTGATTTAGACCTTGTATCCTGGGAGTATTTTCTTAGTTGAATGCAGGTGTCCATTGTACGTGCGATTAAGTCCTGTCAATTTATTAATTCAGTTTAGAGATAGTGTATATCAAAATTTTGAACATCTGTATCATTCTAAGGAAAATTCACGTCCAAGTTACTGACCAATGTGGATCCACACACAAAGCTGATCTTAGAGGGCGCCGCTAGCGGTCCGGCCGTGTCAATATTACTTTGTGTAGCTCTTTGTTACTAATTGTAGATAAATATGTATATCATGATACTATCAAATTATCATCTTATATTATAAATGCGAAAGTTTGGATTTTTGTTACTCAATCACGTCCCAACGGCAGAACGCATCTGGCTGAAATTTGGCACAGAGATAGATTATAGTCTGGAATAGGCTGCACATAGGCTACTTTTATCCCGGAAAATTAATGAGTTCCGGTGGGAACCAAAAACCTCGATCCACTCAGACGAAGTCGCGGGCATTAGCTAGTAAAGTAATAATAACTAACCGATGATAATAATTACTACACTAAAAAGCTTTAAAGCTTTGGATTTATATTTTTGTGTCTTTATTTTAATGTCATACGCTCAATCTTCTGAGCCCGGTCAGAGCGGATGTTCCAGCCACAGAACTGTCTCCACACGACACGTGAACAGTGCGTGACGTGATGTGAAAACACTCTGAAATTGAAATTAACTATGTATAGGCGTTCGACACCTCAGTACAGCCGCGTCTCCACATGTAACTCGAAGCCCGAGAATGCCCGAGACGCGCAGTTAACGAGGCCGGCTGCGGACACTCGTTCAGATCAGAGTTCGTGTAGTGCTCTGAGAATAGTACCCATTAGCCACAAGCCACTAGCTCGGGAGCGCTTCCTGCACCAGGGAGCACGTGCACTAACCTTCATAGACGAAATTACATGATATCAAACTGTGAGGCGGCTCGCTGCGCCTCGTCCACCGCTATCTCTCCGAATAAGGTCTGTACTTCGTAAAATTTATGTCAAATATATACATCAAGATCCTATTAATATTATTTTTAAAAAATGCACCAAGTGTCTGAGCACATCGTCGTAGAGGCCCGGGTGTGCGGCGCCGCTCAGCCGTCGCGCTTGTCGTGCAGCGGCAGCGTCTCGGGCTCGGCGGGCGGGGGGGGAGGGGGGCGCGGCACCTGCAGCACGAAGCGGTGCAGCAGCGCCGCCGCCGCCGCGCCGCCCAGCGGCCCCACCCAGTACACCTGCGCACACGCACACGCCCCGTCACCCGCCGCTCTGTCTGTTCACTTATTAGGCCTACTACACTGCACTTTTCACAGGGACCATTACACTTGAATCAGTGTAGTGTAATAAGATTTGGGGAGTAAGGGTCCCTATGTTGGTCCTTATTGCTGTGTAATAAACGACGCTCTGACTTACCACAGGGCCCTGTAAAAAGTGCAGAGTAATAGGCCTATTAATACTCGGCAATAATAGGCTTACTTAGGCCGCTAATTTGAGCGTCGCATATTACACAACATTAAGGATCAAATTAAGGAGCATTTCTCCCTAAATCTTATTACACTACACTGATTCAAGTGTAAGGGTTCCTGAGAAAAGTGCAGTGTAATAGGCCTATAAGGACCAATTTAGGGACCCTTTTTCCCTAAATGTTATTACACTACATTGATTCAAGTGTAAGAGTCCCTGTGAAAAGTGCAGTGTAGTAGGCCTATTACTTATACTCCCTTATTTAATCAACTATCAGGAAATGCGAAGCAGCGTTATATTAAAAAAAGTGTATGCGAGCATTTCACGCACGGCAAAAATGAAACTTCAGAAATGAAAGCCTACGAGATAATGAGATAGATAAATATAACTTGTATTCTATCTCATTCTCTCGCAGACTAAATCCTATTGAATGTTTGTCTCTATTTTGTTTCATCGAATTTTCAGATCACAAGTTTCACTTCAAAAATCAATGAATCGAATGGCCTCGGATTGACGACGAAATATCAGCTAATAATATGTAGCTCGGTGCGCGTTGCAACTTGCAGAGTGCAGCACGTGCAGTATGCAGCATGCGCATGTTGCTCTGTGTCGCATTGTGCCCACATAGTGTAGTTCTAACTAGTACCTAATCTGTGGTGTAGTTCCTACGAGTCCCGACAATAATAAAACTTTTCGTGGTTTCAACTCAATCGGATGAACTCGATCTGATGCGCGAACGCATACCCAGCTATTAGCTAATAATTATAGGTACATATTTAATAATAATGTATAATTTTACATATGTACCTTATCTATACTAATAATAAAAATGCGAAAATTTCAACGGATGGATGGATTTTTGTTAATCACGCAAGAACTGCTGAAATGCTAGGTGAAATTTGACGCCTACTTTTTATCCCGGAAAATTAAAGAGTTCCCGCGGAAACCAAAAAACCTCAATCGTCGCGGACATCAGCTAATTTTCTCAAATATAAAATATAATCTCTCACACCCTTTATCTTTACGAGGTAGGTCAGTACTTACTTGTTTGTAAACGTCTTTATCGTCTTATAAACTATTTATTATGTAGTTTGATATTTACTTAATATTCTAATGTACAATTTGCAAAGCTATTAAATAAATATTATGACAATCCCACGAGCCGTCAGATAGGATGTGAGTGAATTGGTAAATAATAGTATCGCAACTATTGCGAGCACACCACAGACAAGGTTTGTTTCTTCAAAGGGTGTGTTACGAACAGTCAGAAATAAAAAGCTAAATTTATTTAGAGAATCAACAAGGTTATTTATTTCACTAAATCCACTATTTTTCTTAACAAATCACCTCAAAAATTCACAGTAGAAAAATCCCCGAGCACCGCCACATCCGAAAAAAAAAACCAGCCACCTTTCAGAGACAAGTTAACCCGAGACCCATGTCCGTGTCAGAGACAAAAGTTAACCTTTTTTAACGCAGCCATTTCTCCTCTCCTCTCCTCTTCCCACCTCAATTACTGCTCCCCTCTTTCTCTCTCTCCCCGCACCTCACTTGTTACAGTCGGCCATCCTGTAACAATTGCGCCGCAATTGGCGAAAAAAAAACATACATTAGCTCTCCAATAAATCAATTAGGTCATCTCGGGTTACAATTTCTTCATCACTACTGGTATCGCTGCAATTAGGAGCACTACGGTAAGGTCGCAAGGCATCTGCTGGAACAATGCCTGTAAACTTTTTATAGCCACGCATACCCTTAATGCTACTAATTTCATATCTGCCATTGTTAAGTACGGTTTTAACAATGTATGGGCCTGAGTACAAATCCCTCAACTTATTATTTACACTTTTAGCCTCCCCTCCTGTAGCAGATTGTTTCCATAAGACCAAATCCCCTTTTGAAAACCTTTTTTCTGGCTTATGACGTTTATCATATTGACGTTTCATAGTTATTGCTTTCTGACGTAACCTGTTAGAGGCAATCTTCCTCTTTTCGGTAACCGGCACCTGATCTGCACTACCTTCTAGGTTAGGAAGTAACCTACCCCTGTGACTGAACATGATTTCATAAGGATGGAAACCTATGGATTCACTAATTGTATTGTTTATACCCCATATGATATCTGGTAAACCCTCTGTCCACATGTTGGGGTCTAAACTTCGAGTACGCAATGCATCTAATAGTGTCCGATTACAGCGTTCTACTTGTCCATTTGCCCTTGGGCAAGCAATTGCATTTAAGACGTGGTGAATTTGATGTTTGTATGTAAACTCCTTGAATATTCTACTAGTGAAAGCCAAATTTCTGTCAGAAATTATCCTTTTAGGATATCCAAACATGCTAAAAACATCCCTCAAAACTTCCAAAGTCTCCACTGAATTTATTGTTTTAGTTGGTCTTGCTATCAAAAACTTCGAAAAAGCATCATTAATCATCAGTATGTACTGGTAGCCCTTTTTGGTCTTACTAAATGGCCCTAAATGGTCGATGTGAACTGTATCCATAGGTACATCTGGCTTTGCAATAGGGTATAATTCACCAGAGGGTTTTCCATACTCACCCTTGCCATACGCGCACTCCAAGCATGAACTAACATATTTCTTTATGAATCGGGTCATTTTGGGAAACCAATAATCTGCTTTTATTACCTCATTACAGCGTTTAAGTCCAATATGACCAATCTGATCATGGAACTTTTGCATCAGCTTCCACCTAGCAAAAGATGGCACCGCTAGCTTTTCACCAAGCAAGGTTTTTCGGTAAAGTCTATTATTTTTAATCACGAAATTGTTTAAAATATCACTGCACGCGTTTCCGCTTGTTAATTGATTAATTATGTTCTTTAATTTATCGTCTTGGATTTGCACCGATAAAAACCAATCGTCACTATTAATCATGCTGACATTGACAGATCTAGTTTCTTTTATTTCACATGACGCGCTTTCGGATACCATAGAGTTATCTTTTGGAACAGCGTTCGGGTTTCGACTTAACGCGTCTACGTGTCTCATTCGGTCGCCAGCTCGATATTCAATTTGAATATCAAACTCTTGTATCGTCAACCACCAACGTGCTATTCTAGGAATCAAATCCTTTTTCTCTAGCGTATAACGGACTGCCGTACAATCGGTCACGATTTTTATAGGTTTACCTAATACGTATATTCGGAATCGTTTGAGAGAGTCCACGACAGCGAGAGTTTCTAACTCGTAACTGTGATACATGGATTCCTCGCGAGATGTTACTCTGCTATAGTAGAATACGGGTTTCAACTGTCCATCTGTTTGTACTTGCATCAATATACCTGCTAACCCCTGTTTACTTGCATCTGTATGTATCTCACAAGGTAAAGAGGAATCAAACAATGCAAGAACGGGTCGAGAACAGAGCTTGTTTTTAAGAAGCTCGAAACTATTTGCTTGCTCTTCGCCCCAAACCCAATCTACATTTTTCTTTGTGAGGTTTGTCAGAGGTCTCGCTATTGAAGCGAATTGGGCAACGTACTTACGAAAATAACTGCAAAGACCAAGAAACTGACGTAATTCGTGCAAATTGGACGGGGTTTTGAATTTGGCAACGGCTTCTATTTTGTGATCGCCAGGTCTAATACCTTCAGCGCTTATCTCGTGCCCCAGAAACGAGACTTCAGATTTTAAAAAAGAACACTTTCTAACATTTAGTTTTAAGTTTGCTTTTCGCAGTTGTTCTAGAACGTTTTTTAACAATGTCAATCCGTCGCGAACGGTAGCAGTAGACAGTAAAATGTCATCCATGAATGCTACTACTTCATCACTATCTATCATTTTAAGTAATTTTTGTATTACCCGCATAAAGACCGACGGTGCATTCGCCAGTCCAAACGGAACCCTCAAATACTCGAAATGGCCATCCGGTGTGACGAACGCAGTCTTGTCTATGGAATCTGGATTGATTTTAATATTATGATACCCGGCAAATAGATCTAAACTTGTGAACACTCTCTTCCCTGCTAATTTAGACAATTGGTCATCAATGTGCGGCAAGGGAAATCTTTCTTTCACTGTAACAGAATTAAGCGCCCTATAATCGACGCAGAGTCTATAGTCCCCATTTTTCTTTCGGACTAATATTATAGGCGATGCGTACTCGGATGTGGATTCTTGAATTATATTACTCTCCAGCATTTCATCAATTTTGCTGGTGACTATGTCCCTCTCTGCATGCGCTAGTCGGTAAGGTTTCCTATTCACTGGTTTGTCAGTAGTAAGTTTAATGTTCATTTCTCCTAAATCAGTCTCGCCTATATCATTAGGTGAACTGGCAAAGCAATCTGAATGGGATATCAATAGATCTATAAAATCACACCGCTCATTTTCACTAATATCCCCCACATCTATTTCACCTAATGACAACCCACCGACTTCACCTACAACTTGTTTATTTAACTCTCCTCTCCTCATTAACAATAAATCTGCACTTACTTTTGATATCTCGGTACACTGCTCTGCACGGGCAATGGTGTGCCCCTTCTTCCATCGTAGTGGCACTTCGCCGATGTTGCAAATTCTCAGGTAGCCAGTGCCTCCCCGGAGAATCGAGCTGGCTATTGCATAGTGCGCTGCTCCCATGCTGTACTGACGTGGTTTTGTGCACAGCTCGCCTGCTGGTGCTCCTTCCACTATCACCTTCACCAAGCTGTCTCCCACTGGAATTTCTGTGTCAGCTTCCATCTGTACTTTATAGCGGTTCGCTTCTTCGATTACATCAATTGACCTCAAGTTACTATCTTGTGCCAAAGTTAGTTCAGCTCCAGATCGTGTAACTTTGAAGGATATACTTTCGTCGTTAATAACTGGCTGGCCAATAATCAAAACGACTTCTCCTAAGTCAGTATCCGTTGTTACTGCTGTAGTATGTATCTGCACATTGTCCACATAGAGAGAGAATTCAACAATGCCACGAGCTGGCACACCGCTTCCAGCAAAACCTCTCAATATCACATTAGATGGCTTGATTGTTAGACCAATAGCACGTGCTGCCGTATCCGCTATAACATTCATTTCACTGCCTGTATCTATGTATGCTTTTACAAAAGTATTGTTAATTTTTGCTGTTTTTTTGTATGTATCACTCAGATTAGATAAGATCTGTACCTTCTTAGTTTGCTCCTGGGTTTGTCCAGTCATAGTCATACAGGAACTGGCCACATGCCCAATTTTACCACACCGGAAACACTTCCGGTTGTCCGGTTGCTTACAGGTGGGAGCCACGTGTCCCGTCTCATTGCACCGAAAACAAACAGGAGGTTTTCGCGAACCACTGTCCTTGACGCTGGAACTACTTGCGATGTCAACTCTTGTCGAATTACCTGGTTTCGTGAGGGTAGCTCGAGTAACTGGTGTAGTCTGATAATTATCAAATGCTGACAAGAACCCTTCGTATAACTCGTCTGGACTATCGCATTGAAAAGCTTGTGCATTTGCTTGTAGCTCACTCGGAAGACCCCTTATTATGCATGACACAGCTGCTTCATCGCTCAGCTGGCATCTGTAGCACATGGCCAACTTTTCTTGAAAATATTTCGTCATGGTCTCATTCGAAATTTTTTTTCGGGACATCATCTCGTCTAATAATGTAGCATAATCTTGATATCGAGGAAAAGCCTTCAATAGCATTGTCTTCCATTCCTCCCAAGTGTGATCATATGATTCTAAACGGTTATACCACGCACGTGCCTGGCCCAGCAATTTCGATTGCAAATTGAACGATTTTATTTCGTCACTCCACTGATAGATCTCGCCTAACTGATCAATTTTGCGAATCCAACTTTTCACATTCATATCACGATTTTCAGGATCGAAATCAGGCACTAATTTGGCGGTGTTTATGATTTTTCTCGGATAATTTTCTGAAGTAACCTCGAATAAAATTGATTTAACTGCTTTATTAACACGTTTGTCAAGCATGACCTTCAAATCAGTTTGTGAGATGGTAACAAAATTTTCATCTGATTTTACCTCGGGGTCTTGAACAAAATCAGCGTCTTCATAATCCTTTTCTGATCTTCGCATCCTCTTCGACCTCACATACATTCCAGGCTGTTTTCTTTTCATTGTGAGGCTTTTGTGGGCCTTATCCATCCCACTTCTGACTGTTACGAACAGTCAGAAATAAAAAGCTAAATTTATTTAGAGAATCAACAAGGTTATTTATTTCACTAAATCCACTATTTTTCTTAACAAATCACCTCAAAAATTCACAGTAGAAAAATCCCCGAGCACCGCCACATCCGAAAAAAAAAACCAGCCACCTTTCAGAGACAAGTTAACCCGAGACCCATGTCCGTGTCAGAGACAAAAGTTAACCTTTTTTAACGCAGCCATTTCTCCTCTCCTCTCCTCTTCCCACCTCAATTACTGCTCCCCTCTTTCTCTCTCTCCCCGCACCTCACTTGTTACAGGTGTCTACTAGATTTCCGTAAAATACTAGTAAGTTCCAAAATTGAATTGAGACGACAAAGAAAAATTGAACTTAACGTGAGAGAAGTCACGGACAAAAGCTAGTACAACTTAACGTAATTTCTATAGAGCGAACTTTGACTTTGCTTAGACTTAAGACATTGTTGAAGCGAGATAGATTTATGTTACCCACATAAGACCATCTCGTTTTAATTCTGAGTAAAGTCAGACTTTACTCAAAGTCAAAGTACGCTTTATAGATCTCGACCAGCCTTACTGAGAGATCTAATGAGCGAACTTTGACGTTGCTAAGATTTAAGTCATAGTTAAAACGAGACAGATTTATGTAACTCACATAAGTTTACCTCGTTTTAATTCTAAGTAAAGTCTGAGTCAAGTCAAAGTACGCGCTCAGCATTAGTAATACGGGTTGATTTAATTGACTAACTACTACGAAACTCCTTAGGTTTTATTTATAGCAGTGTACCGAGTTAGTACGAAAATAATAGGTCCTTCAATAGTTTCTCAAGTAACTATGTCTGTAATCTGCACCAGGTACATAAGGTTGGAGAAAACTTAAGAATTTTGTAAATAAGTCGATTCCCATCGTTGTGTGGGCTAGCTCGGAAGAGCTCGAATTAAGTAAGGTAGATTCCTAGTTATCAAAATCTGTGATCTTTGCAAAATTGGTTTTACCATGGAGTGAGACAAGATTTATATAGAGAGTAGAGGTCGACGCTGGCGCCCGTCAGCGAGCCCTGCGGCGTGCAGTCGCGTGTGTAGCGTGTGAAGTGTGTGTAGCGTGTGTAGCGTGTACTGACCCAGTGGTGCTGGAACGTGTTGTGCAGCAGCGCGGGCGCGAAGCTGCGCGCCGGGTTGAGACTGGCGCCCGTCAGCGAGCCCTGCACACGGCGTCACACGAGTCAATACCACAATCGTGTACATTGAAACTAATCGGAATCGAGCTGACAAGTTAAGCTTTAAGTCTGCTTCAATTATCCACTAATTGGTGTGGGGCAAAACGTTTCATTGTGGATTCCTTTTATGTATCACCGTAAAATTGCAAAAATATTTCGATTCCAATCTAACGTTTTATTGTCGATCGATTGTATACGGTCGACAGATTGTGAATCGTTCAATGTTCTGAGTGTCAATTTTTGAGATATTCATTGTATTTATGTTTTTTGTGTTTTTCTTGCAGGTTAGGTAAGGGTTCGACATAAAAATTAGGTAGTGCTCGGCCTTCATTTTTCGACAGTTATGTCGCTAGATAGATTACAATGTAACGGTTTTTACAATCTTACAGTGACGTATACATTAAAATTTCGAGCACGCACCGTGCATCGAGTGCGGGAGCGAGTTCAGTGCAGACCGTAACTTTGTCGACGGTAAAATAGGATTCACGTTTAATATAATTTAGCGCCGCGTTGTGTATACTCACGCCCGCGAACACGAGGCCGGCGATGGTGACGGCGAACTTGAGCGAGACGGCGGGGTCCTGTGCTCCGCGCTTGTGCGCCGCCCACACCGCGCAGCACAGCAGCGCCAGCGCGCCCGTCAGCAGCGCCTCCAGCGCGGCCGCCGCGCCGGGCGCCACGTCCGCCGCCGGCAGCGTGGCGCCCGCGCCGGCGCGGAAGCGCGCGGGGGCCACCAGCAGCAGCGTGGCGCCCCCCAGCAGCGCGCCCGCCAGCTGCGCCAGCGCGTAGGCGGCGGCCGCGGCGGCGGGCAGGCGGCCGGCCAGCAGCGCGGCCAGCGCCAGCGCGGGGTTGAGCAGCGCGCCCGACGCCGGCCCGGCCGCCTCCACCAACACCAGCACCGCGCCGCCGAACGCGAGCGCGGGCTGCGCCAACGGTGGCGCCTCACCGCCCCCCTCCCCCGCCGGCAGCAGCGAGCCCACGCCCAGCGCCACCAGCAGCGCCGTGCCCAGCAGCTCCGCCGCCAGCGCGCGCCACCACTGCCGCGCCCAGCCGCGCAAGCCGCCACCTGCCCGCACAACCACAACGTCAGCGACCCAGGGTCAGGAGGACTCCCCACAGATATCGAGAATAAATCGGTTTCGTCTATTTGACGAGCCAAAGTAAAACATGATAACAAATATGACGTCTGATCACGTGATTATAATTGTCACAACACCAGCGCCGTGCCCTGGCCGCCACACGCTCGTGAATACGCGCAGCCCAGGCTCAGGAGGGTTCCCCGTAGATATCGAGAATCATAGGCCACAGGGCCCTGTGGTAAGGATGGGCGTAGCCGCTAATTAGAGCGTCGCTTATTACAAAGCAATGAGGATCAAATTAGAGATCCTAACTCCCTAAATCTTATTACACTACACTGATTCAAGTGTAAGAGTCCCTGTGAAAAGTGCAGTGTAATAGGCCTATAAATCGGTTTCGAATCTCGCGCCACTCCCGCGTAAGCGCAATAACGGTTGGGCGACGCTGTCATGCAAAAATCTTATCGATCCATTGCTCCGTTGCAGCGTGATCGAAGGATAAACCAATAAACAAACAAACAACGACACTTTCTCACATATAATATTAAAGAAACGAAATTATTGAGCACATCGAGTATTTTTTCTACACTTTACAATAATGTTAATAGATGGCGCCCGCAACCACAATTCTGCATCAACTACCTAATAAATTATCTTATACAACAAGTAAGTATGTACTAATAATTATTTTCGAGTAAATCTGGAAAAAACATTTCTACTTAAAAGTAATTAGGATGGTACGTACAGTCCATTTGACGAGGCAAAGTAAAACATGTTAACAAATATAGCGTCTGATCACGTGATTATAATTGTCATTGGACATATAGTGATGGAAACATTGATAGACTAGTTGTGACTGAACGACTTAAGACACGGTAAAAACGAGACAGAATTATGTTACTCACATATGTCCATCTCGTTTTAACTCCGAGTAAAGTCTGAGCCAAGTCAAAGTACGCTCTATATATCTCAATTCTCAGCATAAGACAGCACTTGACAGCACTATCCGTGGGTGTGAGAGGTGAGGGGGTCACCTCAGGCCCCGACTGCATTCAACTCGAGTGCGTACTATATATGCGTGCGTATATATTAGGTTATTTAGCCCATGGCACTAGCTACTGTTAAGCGGATAAAAATTGTACAACGGAACACAAACGTCACGACAGACTATCCGTGTCTATGGCGCATATGAGGCCCCGTTTGACATTTGACGTTCCTAGGTTTTTCGCGCGTTTTTGGAGTGGCAGTGGGTGTGACAGGAGAAAGGTGGGAAAACCGGCTCGCGAGTTGTTGTGGATTTCCTTTATAATTATACACAAATGGATTCTACGTTTTATACTAACTAATTAGGATGGGTAGGTAGCCTAGCATAGGTATTTGGGTACATCTTGCTTTCTATTCTTTTTGCACAGTAAAATTAGTGCTCCGAATTCAGATCAATAGAGAATTAAGTCACGGGCATTGCCTAGTACTTATTCTACAGCTAGCTTTTTTTTAGACGCGCTGTAGGTATTTAGATACTGCTACGTGGGAATGCAGATCGTTAGGTTTTATTGGCAATCTCTAATTATATATTTAGATGATATTTCAACATAACGTCGTCGTCGCCGTGGAGTGCCGTGGATAGGCCACTGTTCGCTGTTGAATGTAATGAATATTAAAGCAGGCCGTGACGTCGCCACGTGAGGCTGCGTGCTCCAAACATAATAATATTATTAACAATAATTTAAAAAATTAAAAAACACGACTGCCCTGCCAAAAAACGAACTAAAAAGTTAAAAATCTAAATGAATCTAGTTAAATTAGAATCTTATTCAAATTTTAATGAAATTATTTTTTTTTGTGAATCACTTGATATTGAACTATAGTGATATATATACTTACTTTTGGAGTCTACGCATTTTTTAGATGATGATTATATAGTTAATCTTATTTTCAAAATTTTTTTTGCAACTTTAGTTTTTAATGTGGGACCATGGTCACCCCATCAATTTTATTTTTTTAAATTTTACCAGCCTTTGTCACCCGGAATAAGATAAGGGATTCTAACGATACCTCATTTATCAAAATCGGTTCAGGCGTACAGAAGTTATGGTGGAATATACAAACTCACATACATACATGAACCTTGAAAACAATATAATCCTTTTTTCAGGCAGTCGTATAAAAAAACGATTCTAATTCATACTTGCATACAATTAAAATGGAGCTTCCGCACTGCGAGGTGGCAGCAGTGGGCACCATCACCAGCAGTGCCCCTCGGCCCCCAAGCCCCCTGGCCCCCAGGCCCCCCGGCCCCCGGGCCCCGCTAGTACCTAGTAGCGGGCGTACACTGACAGCTGTAGCGCGCTGGGTAGTGGCATTTCCGCGTTGTTATTGTTTAATTAATTATTATTAAAGTTGTTAATTAACTGTTTATGTACCCATTCACCAATATAGTTCGCTGCGCGCCCTTCACCTTATTACATAAGTTGCTAGTGAGTAGCACCCAAATACTTATCGTAAGTCGCGTCCGCATCGTAGAGTGATCGTTTCCTGTTTAACTATATGAATTTTTAAGTTTAGGCGATTTCTGAAGACTATAGCGAGCTAGGTACAGGATGTAGTATTTATTAATGAAATATATTTCATAGTACTTATTTATTCGTGTTTATTATTTGAAAACTGACCAACACGTGAGTGAGGTTAGTATGGAACCACCAAACAGCGCAGTAATTTGTCGTCTGGTCACTAGCACAGTAAACAGATACAATACTGTGTCACTGGTGTGCGTCCGCCATAAACAACTTGCGAGTAGACATTCTACTCACAAGTTGGTTATGGTATTATTTGAATAACAAATTCAATACGAATTATTAAGCAATAATGCGTATTGAATTTGTTATGCAAATAATACATAACCATGCAGCATATTATTTTAATAGGAAGGCGAGTGATCAGTTTATTTATTTTCATTATTAATATTCCAACTTTCATGCACTATATAATAATATTTATTGAAGGCCGAGCGATTGTAATTATTATTATTCAAATGGATTGTAATCCTGCCAAAGATTTATGAATGTCTTTTTAATATTATTGAACTGATATACAAATTATTTCCATGTTATTACAACATTACCAGAGACGAACATTAGAACTTTTTTACTTCTTCCAAGTTCCAAACATACAGCAATGTTTGGAACTTGAAACTCAAAGCCTCGCACTTCCATGATCTCCCTACTCCACAATTTTTTTTATATGTATAGCGAGCAAACGAGTAGGCCGGTCATCTGATGGTAAGTGATTACCGCCGAAAATTCGAAATTCTACGAATAGTCGAATGAATCTATCATTGGTTCGGAATGCCGTTTCTACCGAGAGGGACCAGCAAGAACCATAGTCCATAGAGTAGTAGAACTTGAGGAACGAATTTATTAACGTTTTATTTGCCTTATCTGTGGTTGCGCGCACGCAGCGAATTCGGGTTTCTTGTTACAGAAGTTTATTATAATACCTATTGTCCTAAGTATACCCCGAACGGGTATAATGTTTGATACCTACTTCCATGTTTTACCTCATCGTAATACAACGGTGGAGGTGGAAACTGTTAGTCCTCTACCTTCCTAGTACTATTGCAACTTTTATTGTCTTAATATTATTAAGTTACTGAGTAGTTCGTTCATTTTAATTTATTACCTATACTTATTACTCGTTCATTAGTAATACGTATTCGTTAATTCAGTCAATTTGCTTTAGTCTTGCATAATTTATGTGTTTTAACTGGGTAACCCGCGGCCGCATGTCTATAGTTAGGTAGGAGCCAATAAGTCGGTAGGTACTAACACCTGTATTGCGATATTTAATTTGTTTAAATACTTAACAAATTGAGATTCCAACGTGTTGTTGTTATCGGTGTGTTATCATCGCATAGGGCGCGTTTGGAACCCTCGTAGCTTTAGTTTTAAGATACCGTAACTAATTATCATCATCATGCTTCAAGTTATTTTTTAATCAACTACAAGTTAGCCCTTGACTGCGATCTCACCTATTGGTAAGTGAAGATGCAGTCTAAGATAGTAGCGGGCTAATCTGTTAGGGCAGTTATATTAAACCCATACCCCTATTCGGTTTCTACACGGCGTCGTACCGGAACGCTAAATTGCTTGGCGGCACGTTTTTACCGGTAGGGTGGTAACTAGCCACGGCCGAAGCCTCCGACCAGGCCAGACCAGGAAAAATTCAGAAATTATAAATTCCCAAATTGACCCAGCCGGGGATCGAACCCGGGACCTCCGCACGTTAAGGCAACAGTGCTCAACACTGCACCACGGAGGTCGTCGAAAGTAAGTGATTTTTAACGTCAATAAGTGTGCCTACAGTGTACCTAGATATATTGAATAAATGATATTGAGTATTGAGTATAGAGCTTTAGGTGCGGCTCCAACACATGGCCCAATGGGTTTGTGTTTTGTCGGCGTTTTTATATTTACAACAAACACTCGATTATAAATAGTCGCCCTCGCGTCTCCCACACGCGCACCGAATCCGTCGCCTACTGACACTGGAGATTTGGATCACTGTGATCTCTAGCTGACACGGCAAATCTAAGCAGCCGGGATTGCAGCGGTCGAAATATGTATCCGACCCCTAACTGACATACACCGATATTATATTTTGTAAAGGGCACAAAGTAAACGCGGTTCGTAGAACCACAGTAAACACATGCAAATGTTTACTGTGCTAGAACTCTAAACTAGACGCTGGGTGGTGGGATGGACGTCACACTGACCCGTAGACGCAACCCGCGAACCGAATTGTTTTAATTCGCACGTGAGCTTTCGGCACACTAATCGAATGTAGCTGGACACTGAAAGCTCTGTCGTATAATCAGCTCTAACGCAGACTGCGGTCTATTCGGGCTGCAATTTACAAACGCCAGCCTGTGTTTTTAATCTAGTTCTATATATATAAATCAATTGCTGTTCGTTTGTCTCGCTAAAACTCGAGAACGGCTGGGACGATTTAGCTGATTTTGGTTTTGAAATGTTTGTCGTAGTCCAGGGAAGGTTTAAATGGTGAGAAAATATGGAAAAATTGCGAGGAAGATAGGGCAGGACAACGTCTGCCGGACCCACTAGTTTTTGATATTTTTTTAAAGGCATTAAATAAAATAAATTAAAAATGAACGGAAAGCTCTGTGGTATAACAGAGCGCACACCGGCGGCGGATACTGACCGTCGTCACTGGGCATGGCTGCGGTGCAGCGGTGCAGCGGTGTAGCGATGCAGCGGTGTAGCGGTGCAACTGTGCAGCGGTGCAGCGGTGCAGCGATGCAGCGATGTAGCGTGTGTGCGGAGCGGAGCGGGCAGCGCACTCGGCGGGAGTCGCGCGCGGACTGAGCCCTATACACATGCTGCTCTATGGACTGAGCCCGCTCCGCACTCTGTAGCGCCGCTCGCACACACTCCTATCAACACTGGACTGATGTAATCTTTTTATACGACTGCCTGAAAAAAGGACTATATTGTTTCCAGGGTTCATGTATGTGAGTTTGTATATTCCACCATAACTTCTATACGCCTAAACCTGATTCTGATAAATGAGGTATCGCTACAATCCCTAGCTTATTCCGAGCGACCTAGACTAGTAAAATTTTAAAAAAACTTGATGGGGTCACCATGGTCCCGCATTAAAGACTAAAATTGAAAAAAAATCGAAAATAAGATCAACAATATAGTAATCATCATCTAAAAAATGATGATAAGATTCCAAAAATATATAACACTATAGTTCAA
Organism: Erebia palarica; assembly: GCA_964035005.1. Lineage (NCBI taxonomy): Eukaryota > Metazoa > Arthropoda > Insecta > Lepidoptera > Nymphalidae > Erebia > Erebia palarica. Next base: position 60,966,990 of record OZ035983.1, on the reverse strand, counting down.
TATCCAGTGATTCACAAAAGAATATCGTTTAATAAAAACTTGAATAATTTTCTAATTTAACTGGATTAATTTAGATTTTTAACTTTTTAGTTCCTTTTTGGCAGAGCAATCTTGTTTTTTAATTTTTTTAAAACGACTTGTTTTAACGTGTAGTGTCATCATCCTCAACCGATAGACGTCCACTGCTGGACGTGGGCCTCTTGCAAGGATTTCCACACCTGCAATCCTGATTCCCTGACGTCGTCTGTCCAGCGAGCAGGGGGTCTGCCAACGCTGAGTCGCCACTCCAGCACTTTGGGACCCCAACGTCTATCGGTTCTTCTCAGTAGCGTGCAGTTCAATAGAGACATAAAAGCAATGCTTATACCCAAGTGGAAATACGTCAATGCTCATTTTTTATCAAGCTCGTCTTATAAGTGAATAGGTAAGTATCCTGACTTATAGCCCTATTAGGTACATTCCACTTTTCACAGGACCCTTTGGTGGCCGCTATTAAGAGTGTCGCTTATTACAAAGCCATAAGGACCAAATTAGAAACCAATTATCCATTCATCCAAGTATCCATTCTCATACGTTTAGGTTTGTACGATACCATAAACATATGAGAATGGATACACGAAATCGGCAATTCTTACATAATCGCACCGTGGATCAGTTTTTGGGACACAAACTGTATAAAACGGTTCGTGTCGGATGTCCGTCATGCCGTCATGGGCCCTCTTGCTCTTATCTAATAACTTATCAATATAGTGATAGTGGTCGTTGCAAAATCGCTGATTCTGGGCCTTGGCTTCAATTACAGTTTTTTCATTCGAGCATGAAATTCTGCGAATGAAACAGCTGCTTGCATGATATATCTTCTCGGTAGGAACGGCATTCTAAACCAGTGGTAGATTCACTCGATGATTCAAAAGTACTTGTAAAAGTATTTGAATAAAAAAAAACACTTGAATTTGACTTTGAATAAGTACCTACTTATATGTTCCATAAATTTAGCCTCAATCATCAAGTCCCCAGAGTCAAAAGTACTTGTAAAAGTTTATTTGAATAAAAAAATCAAATGGATTTGAATAAGTACCTACTTACCTAATATATAATCCATAGTCATAAATATATCCTCAATCATCAAGTCCCCAGACCAGTGTTGCCACTTACGAGAACCATACTACTACCATACTATATACTAGGTGATACCACGTACCACCACCACCACCATCACTGCAGCCCATTAACGTCCCACTGCTGGGCACAGGCCTCCACTTTCATAGAAGAGCTTAGACCCACCACGCTGCTCCAATGCGGGTTGGCGGGCTTTAACGACTATTATCATGTTAGTGATAATAACCGGGACAGGCGGCTTAACGTGCTCTCCGAGGCACGGGGGTGGAGCACGTACAGCTTTAATTTTCCGCCTTAGAGTAGCAGCTGTGGATGAAACGTAGAGGAATTCCTACCTACTATACTTACAAAACGGAGCCGTTATGTGATAGCGGCAGATCAACGTTTTTTTTTAATCCACTACAAGTTAGTCCTTGACTGCGATATCACCTGATGGTAAGTGATGATGCAGTCTAAAATGGTAGCAGGCTAACCTGTTAGGGGCATGGCAGTTATATTAAACCCATACTCTATTCGGTTTCTACACGGCATCGTACTGGAACGCTAAATCGCTTGGCGGCAAGTCTTTGCCGAAACCCCCCACCAGGCCAGGCCAAGGAAAATTCAGAAATTATAAACTCCCAAATCGAACAAGGACCTCCGCTCATTAAGACAACAGCGCTTCACACTGTGCCACGGAGGTCGGAGGTTTAGCCGCATTGTAATCGAGGGCAGTGGGCAGGCTCCGGCGCGGCGGCCTGCCCACCGCCCACTGCCCACTGCCCACCGCCCACTGCCCACTGCCCACCGCCAGAGGCATACTGTGACTGCTGCTGCTACAGTGTAACGGTCGCAATACCAGCTAACTAGTGACAGGAGTGTCCACAGGTTCCCTTTGATAAGTAAGTAGGTAAGCTAAAACTGAAAAGATGTTAGCACCTTGTGATGACCTCTGTATCGCTCACCATTTACTTGTATTTAAATAGGTATTCATAATTTTTACACACTCAATTCTTCAATATAATTTATTAGGCAGATACTTAGGTACAATATTAATTTAATTTAATTTTAATTTTACTTATTTAAGGACATGACGAAACTTGATTGTTCTTTCTTTTAGTTTGTCATCTTAATTGTACAATGTTTCTTGCAAATAAACAATTGAATTGAATTGAATTCCAACACGTTACAAAAGATTAACAGGAAAAATAAAGCTAGTTACAATAATGATATGCATTATTGTAAACCCACTTAGAAACTGCCACAGCTTGCGATATAATTATATTAACAAGTGAAATTAATTTAACGAATTAAAAAATACGACTGCCCTGCCATATTCTTTTTGGAGTTTACCTCCATGAAGCAATTTGCATATGAATCTTATTCACATTTAAATAAGCCGGAATAAGCTAGGGATTCTAAGGATACCTCATTTATCAAAATCGCGTATAGAAGTTATGGTGGAATATACAAACTCATTTACATACATACATACATGAACCCCGAAAACAATATACTTACTCCTTTTTTCAGGCAGTCGTATAAAAACACACTAGGTATGAAAAAAGAAATAGAAGGGGAACTGATAAAGAAAAAAAAAAGCTAACTAATAATAATTATCTTAAATTAGCCGTGATAAGATCCAGCAAGCCGTATTAGGAGACACTATAAGGTACTAATGTTCTGCAGAAATATTCTTTAGTAAGTAGGTACACTTAAGTAGGTTTTGGTGAACGGCACTTTAGTAGTTTAGTAGTAGCGGTGCGTCGGTATGCAAATGAGGAAATACTTAGTGGTTGATGTCATTATCGATCAATTACTATTAGATTTGGTGGACTTTTTTAGGTGGACACGGTTTTGACGACCTCCGTGACGCAGTGTGTAGCGCTGTTGTCTTAACGTGCGAAGGTCTCGGGTTCGATCCCCGGCAGGGTCGATTTGGGAATTTATAATATCTGAATTTTCTTCGGTCTTCGGCCGTGGCTAGTTATCAAAGACGTGCCGCCAAGAGATTACGCGTTCCGGTACGATGCCGTGTAGAAACCGAATAGGGGTATGGGTTTAATATAACTACCATGCCCGTAACAGGTTAGCCCGCTACCATCTTAGACTGCATCATCACTTACCATCAGGTGAGATCGCAGTCAAGGGCTAACTTGTAGTGGATAAAAAAAAAAGACTACGCACCGGGTAAGTCGAATTTATATGTTAGCGCTTGGCAGTTAGACCTGCTCACAAGTGGTAGGCAGCCTAGGAACACCTATTCACTCTTGATTAAAAGATTATTAGGTATAAATAATAAAGTTGGAGGAAAACAGAAGCCATAGATTGACTGGTATTATATGTACCATATCCGGAAGCCATATTGTCATAGATAGTGGCTCGGATTAGAAATGAGGTAGCAAATCGCTTACAAGTATGTGCGGGAGGAGTTTCGGCTACTTACGTAAGATGTTTTCAAGTTTTGAATAATAAACTTTTTTATTTGTCGAACGAAATAAAATAGACTACTTAGTAGTCTTTGAATTTACAACTGTGTATTTTTTTATATTTTTTTTTCTTTGCTATGGCTATGGTAAACCATAAAAAAGCAAGATATAAAATTTTCTGCCATTTCTACCAAACCCAATAATGGGCATGATGACAGTAACCAAGAATCAATTAAATTATTAACTTATCTAATGAAATAGGATTCATGGATAATAAAAAAACGTATTGATTTATCTATTTCGAATGAGATTGCTATTTATTTTAATAAAATTAAACTATAAAATACACCAATCCGCCATATTGGATTAAACACCAAGAAGCGAATGACGTCACAATTGTTTGTTTCGAGCTTTGACAATCACGCTATTGCTTACTGCACACTGCACAGAGTGCATTGGTAATAACAATAGTGACGTCACAAACGCGCGAACATTAACGAACGAATTATTATTAAGTAGGTACCTAAAAGTACAGTTTCTACCAGCAAGCCAAATTTTCGGAAGAATAAAATAAGAACTTACAGCTTTACAACTTGTGAACGCTATAATTCGTATATGAAAACTAGCCAAGCCAAAGCCTTAGTCTTCAACATTTTATACTAAGTTATAAGAAGAAATGATATTTTAAGTTGTTATAAAATATTATATGTTGTTATAAATAAATTTCAGGACTGACCATTGAACTTGGCACCCATTTAGATCTCACTTCTTTTGTCGCTGAAGTCAACAACCAAGGCATATATATCACAATTTTGAACTTGGCTCTCATTTTACATTTACGAATTTTAAAATTAAAATTTCAAATGCCAATTTTATCTACCGAACCTTATTTTTCTGCTGAAATAATATATTTTTTCGAAATAGTAGATACTTTCGAAAATAATCTGACCATTTCTCAAAATGCCAAAATGCAATGATAAGGACACACTACCACCGGAAGCTCTCTCGCAGGGACCGCTTTTAGCTAGCTAAGTACCGCCTTTACGGAAATAGCTACCCTAAGTAAAATTCGATAGATCTCATTTTAGCTTAACAAAAATGTTTGGTACACTAACTAGTTAGTAAGTTTAAGGTTTTTGTTTAAGAATTAGTTGCAAAAGAGGCACATCAACAGTGACAAGTGCCTTTTTAGCACTAAACCATATTTTGACAAACTCGTAAATGTATGAAAACAATGAAGACAAGTGCCATTCTTACTCCAAACGATAGAAATACCTAGGTATTGCCAAGCGATTTAATATTATGTAAAAAATATTTGGGTAGAAAAAGTGACAAGTGCCCTTTTCGCAATTAGCCGTTCACTTACAATTCATAGAGGTATAATATAATCTACAATTCGATTGCTTAGACGCCATTCCCAACAAAGGCTAGCTGATATACTTGACACATAAATCATTTATTAACATAAAATATACAACAGCTTTTAAATTGTAAGCCCCCGGTCTCTCTCATACTTGCTGAGATAAGTTCTGTACCTGATCTCTGTATTGTAATAATAAATAATAAAACAAATGTATTGTGTTTTTTATTTATTAATATTTTTCTATAATCGTCATGTAGCGCAGCTCTAGAGCCTATGACGTCAATGCCATTTCAAAGCTTTCTCCATTGATCTCGCAACAGAACATGATCAGATTTGTTTAGTTTGTAGATATTATGCTATAATACTTATTATAACATAATATGTACAGATATTATGTTATATTATTATGTAATTATTTGGCTAATTACTCGATCGTGTTAATGGTTCGTGTGAGCGCTCGTTATCGTCGCAGGCGGCTGTTATCAGCGCGGGTCGACCCGTGCCGTATCATGCCTGCGACAGGAGCTTTTATTTCTTGCCGCTCTACTTACTTCGTATCTCAGCGGTTATGTACTTATTCAGTTAATACCTCCACTACAAAATGTGTCCCAAAAAATAGCTACCTGTACGTCTTATAATGCTTATTTACTCGATGTCACTTCGGCTGGTTACCGAAATGCTATGCCAAAATCATGAAGTATGATCTAGTATTTTGACGGTTACACGTAAGACACTCTACGTATAATAGCTGTTATAATTAGATACAAGTGAAATGAATGTCCACTTGAGAGCCATCAGAGTCGCAGCAGGCGTTGTCTCGACTCACGACTCACGAGGGCACGAACCTCTCGCTACGCCTCACGCGACGTCACGTGACGCCTCACGCGACGCCACGCGACGCCTCACGCGATGTCACGCGACGCCTCACGTGACGTCACGCGACGCGCGCCGCTCTGCGTCTGCGCATGGAGCGCTCACCGTTTCACACGACTCCTCGTGTAACAAAAGTTCCAAATTAATTGAAATAATAAAAAAAAATAATAACCTACGTAATTTAGGCGTTGGTCGTAAAGGTAATTTCAGTTTTCACACGTGGCAAAACTTCAATACCCGTCGCGTCCATTTCCGTTGGTTGGCCGTGATTCGGTGTGAAAGATTTGGCTGTGCGAGGCGAGAATTGAAATATCTGTTGGTACAACATTAAACCGACCATATCGCGGCATGAATAGAGTAGATATTTATTCCTTTTTAAACGACTGCCTGAAAAAAGGAGTATATTGTTTTCAGGGTTCATGTATGTATGTATGTGAGTTTGTATATTCCACCATAACTTCTATACGCCTGAACCGATTTTGATAAATGAGGTACCTATAATTAGAATCCCTGGCTTATTCCGGGTGACATAGGCTAGAAAAATTTAAAAAAAAATTGGTGGGGAGACCATGGACCCGCATTAAAGACTAAAGTTGAAAAAAAATCCGAATATAAGATTAACTATATAATCATCATCTGGAAAATGATGAGTAGATTCCATAAATATTCAACACCCAGTGATTCACAAAAAAATATCATTTAATAAAAATGTGAATAAAATTCTAATATTTTAACTAGATTAATTTAGATTTTTAACTTTTTAGTTTGTTTTTTTTTTAATTCTGACTTGAAATCGGATAGACAAAATGTCGTAGTGGCCGGCCGAAGGAGTCGCGTGCGGTCCCTTTCCCGCGCGAGAAGCTATGGCCTCGCTAGCGCCGCTTGACCGACCATAGATAATATAACCATAGTAATAGGGGCGAACCACTAGTGTAATACAAATGTCGCAATGACCATAGATAAATATATGATGTACAAACTGTGACGCGCGCCGCTATCGCGGGTCTGGGGGCTATCGCCGGTCGGTTATCGCGCTGTTTGCGACCTGCGACACTTGTGGTAACCTGCCAGAGTCGTCATACGTATTGGAATCTCCTTCAAAATTGGATCCTCCTAAAATCATCGGAGCTATAGCCAAAAATACGTCTCAGGCGATTTGCATCTGATAACCATTTTCAATGGTAAACATAGATCGATAGAGTGATCCAAATTCAATCTTCAAAGTCGCGCCTAACTCACTACCAAATCCATTAACTATGTGATTTTACTCCGTCGAGATAGTATACTCGGAAGGTATATTGATATTCATCGACAGCGGTATCTACGACCGCACAGGTAGCAGGTAGTTAGTGCCTAAATTCTCGCTTCGAGCTAAGTAGAAGAAACTATCTGTCGTTCATAGAAAGTAGAATTGTCCCATTTTTTTTTATCAACTACAGCCCTTGACTACCCTGCAGGGTACTGCACTCCTAAGCCGTGGGGATTAAGAGTAAACTATAAAGTTAGAAATTACTTTACTTTACGGTGGATTTGGAAGTCGGCTTTTTGGAAAGAATTTTTATTTTTAACTTTTTAGTGTACATGCACATTTTTAAAAAAAACGTGCCGAATGGAGAACCTCCTCCTTTTTTGGAAGTCTGATAAAAAGTCGCACACGTTAAAGTCAAAACGTGACGTAACATAAGATAAGGCACACCAGTAGGTATATGTCCTACATTTACTTAAATCAATAAATCCAGTTTTGTGTCGGGATATGAGTTTGATAAGTATTACTAGGCCATAGCCCTAACAGGTTACACTGCTACCATCTTACACTGCGTCATCACGGTACCACTGTGGCGGTCTCCGCAGATCCGCACGTAATCCAATAGATGGCGTTACTAGTACGACGCGACCGTTAGCTACGGTAGACAAATAGATATAACGCGAGAAAATGGGTAGACATAATTATCTCGTAGTACGCATGCTAGGCCAGCTGGTTCTTTATGCTCTTTGCTGAAGTCTAACAGTATAAGAACAGTGACCAATCCGTTATCCATGGCTTGACGGATGTCGTCGACTTCGATACACGCAGTGACTGTGTTGTGACCAGGTCTAAAGCCAGATCGGTAAGGGGATAGGACATTATTTTTGGTAACGAAAAGGCTTATAGGCCTATTACACCACTTATCATAGGGACCCTTCCACTTGAATCAGTGTAGTGTAATAAGATATAGGGAGAAAGGGTCGTGCAATAAGCGACACTGTAACTAGCGGCCACGTCCACCCTTACCACAGGGCCCTGTGGAAAGTGCAGTGTAATAAGCCTATCAGTTGTTTGTCGACTACACGTTCAAGGACCTCGGAGAGGAAAGGAAGAATAGATATTAGCCGACGGCGATGTGGAGCTTTTAAATTGAAAGTCGATTCGGAACGTTAATAAAATATGTATGTATTTCATTGCATACATATTTTATTAACGTTTAGTTTTTGCCTTTATATTAATAATAATGTATTTTTTTTAAAACTTCACACTGTTTCTCTGTTTTGTTAACTATGGGTTTGTAAAATTGCCTGAAATAAAGAATATTTATTATTTATTTATTTATTCATTACAATATACAGTTATTCAAATAGGTTGTACAGAGGACGCGACAGAACTGCTTCACCTGCTTCGCTCCACTGTCGAACGGTGCGGCGCAGCGGTGTGCTCGTGACGTCACACGGGCGCGGGCGGGGGCTGCTTGCGCGCGGGGGCGGAAGCGGGCGCGAGAGCGGGAGCGGGAGCGTGAGCGGCAGCGGGAGCGGGAGCGGGGGCGGGGGCGGGGGTGGGGCGCCACGCGAGCGCGTACAGCGCGGAAGCGAGGCACGCGCCGCACGGCGGGCCCAGCACGTACACCTGTAGTGCACCGCACGTGCAGTACACACTCAATATACTCGCGACAAGTGAAACTAATTTAACGAATTAAAAATACGACTATTTTTGGAGTTTATATAAGCCTCCATATGAAGCGATTTGCATAGCCTTTGGAATGTTATTCACATTTTTTATTAAATTATATTTTTTTGTGAATCACTAAATATTGAACTATAGTGTTATATATTTTTGGAATCTACTCATCATTTTCTAGATGATGATTATATAGTTAACCTTATTTTCGATTTTTTTTTTCAATTTTGGTCTTTGCGGGACCATGGTCACCCCATCAATTTTTTTTAATTTTACTAGTCTATGTCACCCGGAATAAGCTAGGGATTCTAACGATACCTCATTTATTAAAATCGATTCAGACGTACAGAAGTTATGGTGGAATATACAAACTCACATACATACATACATGAACCCTGAAAACAATATACTCCTTTTTTCAGGCAGTCGTATAAAAATATAAATATAATAAAAAACCTATGTCCTTCTTCAGGATAACAAATTTCATTAAAATAGGTCGAAAATATGGGTGGTTTCGATGGGTTGGTCGAACTATTACCACTCATGAGCCACGTCCTGAAGTTATTTTTAAAAGTAATTCACGATAGAATATACTCAAAATGTGAATCTTTACTATCCGATACCCAATTTGGTTTTAGTAGCGGACTGGCCACGAGAAATGCACTTTAGTAACACTAAAGTGACAGTATAGTATCAGTATTATTTATTATTTAGTATCACTATCACTACACCTGATACCCGTGTTGACAGTGGCGTGCGGTTCATACAGGCATAAAAGCACCGCTCACCCGAATGGAAATACATTAAATCATTTCATTATAACAGTCAGTAAATAGACTTTCTGAGTAATAGGCCTGTTACACTGCACTTTCTACAGGGCCCTATGGTAAGGGTGGCTTATTACACAGCAATAAGGTTCGAATTAGGGACCCTTACTCCCTAAATTTTATTACACTACACTGCTTTAAATGTAAAGCAGTCCCTGTGATAAGTGCAGTGTAATAGGCCTATATGTCCTTCTTAGGGATGCGACCTACCTCTATGACAAATTTCATTAAAATAGGTTGAAAATATGGGTCGTTTAAGCGAAGCAGACGGACAGACGGACAGACAGACACCCTCTCGCATTTATTATGCAAGGATAGCTTGTACGTCAGTGTGAAATCTGAGAGCCAAAGGGGTTTGATAATTGAGATCCCCGCCCGCTTCGTTATTTTATGTTTATTTTCTCTAGCTCAGAAATCTATCTTTCTACTTATATAAAAGAAAGTCGTGTTAGTTACACTATTTATAACTCAAGAACGGCTGAACCGATTTGGCTGAAATTTGGTGAGGAGGTAGCTTCGAACCAAGAGACGGGCATAGGATACTTTTATCCCGGAAAATTAAAGAGTTCCCGCGGCAACTAAAAACCTCAATCTACGCGGACAAAGTCGCGGGCATCAGCTGGTTAAAAATAAACAATACATGCAATTAATTGGTAATACGCTAATTTTAAAATAGGAAGTAGGACCATTACTTATAATAACAAACAAGATTTTTGCGAGAGTTAAGGTAAGTCAACGCCATCTATCGGCAATGTAGAAAAGCTTTCTTAACGAAGTCTGTTTATGTTTCCTCGCAAATTAGAGAAAAGTACCATATGAGCCTCGGCCTCGCAAATAAAATAGCCTCATTTATTTAAAAAGGTCTCGGCTGGTGTCTCGTCCATCGGATACTACTCAACCGTAAATTGCTTTATTTCCGGCCTGGGTAGTTATATTGTAGTATAATGTAGCAAAGCGTCAGGTGTCCGCGGTACAGCTACCGGAGCGGCGCTTACCCAGAGCGCGTGCATGTCCCCGCTGAGCGCGGCGGGCGCTACACTGCGTGCCGGGTTCGCGCTGGCGCCCGTCACGTTAAGACAACAGCGCTACACACTGCGCCACGAAGGTCGTCAAAATATTTATCTATTTTATTTGTTTGTAAGTAATCAACAGCGTTGCAAACTAATATTTATATTAATACTAGCTGATGCTTGCGACTCCGTCCGCGTGGATTGAGATGTAAGCTATCCTATCTTTCAAGTTGGATCAAACTGCACACGGCGTGCAAATTTAATTTGAAATCGGTTAATTAGTTTAAGAGTCCATCGCGGACAAACAATGTGACACGTGATTTATATATACTAAAGAAGATTAATATAAATATAAATATTAATACTAATATTAACATTAATATCAGTATAGATGAGTCATGAGACGGAATGTAGCAAAGCGTCAGGTGGTGCGAGCTACCGGAGCGGCGCTTACCCAGAGCGCGTGCATGTCCCCGCTGAGCGCGGCGGGCGCTACACTGCGTGCCGGGTTCGCGCTGGCGCCCGTCACGTCGCCCTGCAACCACCAATGCACTGTGAACACGCCCGAACACTCGCACTCGGACACTCCCGTGTCAGCTGCCGGTGAAACGCACTGTGACACGCCTCTGTTTTTTTTTTATCCACGACAAGTTAGCCCTTGACTGCAATCCCACCTGATGGTAAGCAATGATGCAGCCTAAGATGGCAGCGGGCTAACCTGTTAGGGGCAGCTCTTTTTAAATAAATATATCATTCACAATTATTACATCAATATATACATAAGTAACCGCTGTCCTTAGCATTGCTAGAGTGATCGAATCCATGCTCCTCTATCATTTACATAATCTTCAACAGTATAATAAGCTTTTTTCAAGAGCATACTTTTAATGGATTTGTTAAATTTGTGTATACGCGCTGAGGACAGAACCCGGCTCCCGCTCCTCTGACCTAACACTCGGCCGAAGGTCTCTGACACAATATCGTCAGAGGCTAACTGGGTGGGAAACAGGGGTAAAAATAGGGGTATGGGTTTAATATAACTGTCATGCCCCTAACTGGTTAAGCCCGCTACCATCTTAGACTGCATCATCGCTTACCATCAGGTAAGATGGCAGTCAAGGGCTACCGACAGCCGAAGCCTCCCACCAGGCAAGACGAGAGAAAATTATGAAATTATTAATTCCCAATCTGACCCTGCCGGAGATCGAACTCGGCACCTCCCGCTCGTAAGACGCAGCGCTTACAACTACGCCCGAACAGGTCGCCAAAACAACCAATCAAACAATAAAACTAATTATCTTCAAAAACAAAAAATTTTTTTTGATTGGCGCAGCCTGCTAGCGAACTGCTCCTGTGACAAATTTAAATGTTGTTTTGGGACAGATACACTACAATTCCACTTAGTTTTGTCTGCCGTACCTCAAGTGTTTTGTAAAATGCGAAGCCAGAAGCTCGTAAAGAGGTCCTAAACGAAGCGAAACGAAACGAAGGTCGAATAGGTGAAGCTGAATGAAAGGGTCGACGAAGCGAGTCTTCTGGCGTAGCCCATCTTTTTACGTCTAAATTTTTATAGACACCCAACGAGGCGAAACGTCAAAACCGAATCGTGGGCATTACATCTCATTCTTAACCAGCCAGAAATACTTGCATCCAGAAATCCGTGCAGTTGGGTTAGGTTTAGGACCAACGCCTTGACCATCCTCAACAACCCCGGCCGATGGGACTCGAGCGACTGCAGTGGGGGCTTTAACGCTCTCTCTAATAGTTGACGATCCCGGGAGGACGGCAGCTCCACTTCACGCTGCTATGCCCTAAGACAACTGGGGAGATCCCCTCCCCTGGAACGAGACCATAATGGGCGTCGCTCAAGAGACGGGCACCGGCGTAAGTTCTTTAAGAATTCCCGGGGCCCCTCATTATGAGCTGAGGACGGTCACCGAGGGGGTTTTAGTGGGTAAAAATCCCACATAACCCGATCCTATGTGGTCGGGTATCTATGGAAGATTTCCTCCCCGTAAACAAAAAAAAAAGGTTACGTTAGAACAGTTACCACAAAGAAGCACGAGTTGAGCGAGCGCAGCGAAGCGTGCCAGAACAGATTTGTCGGTGTTGTAGTTCGTGATACATTTTTACTGATAATGCAAGCGGGACTTATTACCCCTTCGAGGGAGATAACACACAACACACAACACACAACACTCACGGCGGCGAGGGTGATCGCGGCGACGACGAAGCCGATGCGCAGCGGCCACGAGTCCGTGTGCGCCGCGTTGCGCGCGTCCCACGCCGCCAGGTTCACCAGCGCGAGCACAACACACAACACACAACACACAACACACAACACTCACGGCGGCGAGGGTGATCGCGGCGACGACGAAGCCGATGCGCAGCGGCCACGAGTCCGTGTGCGCCGCGTTACGCGCGTCCCACGCCGCCAGGTTCACCAGCGCGAGCACAAAGCCCAGCAGCGTCTCCACACACAGTGCCTGCCCACACAGAATGCTCTGTTACTGCCATCCCACGCGACCGGGTAATATGTGCTGCAGCAGCAGTAGGAATGTCTCCCTCCTGGCTGGCACAATTGAAGTGTATCATAAAACCGTGGACATGGGGCTGGTGATATTGTGTCTGGGGGAGTGGGGACTTCGGACCCTCCGGCACCCCGGTCCGACAATTCTACGTTGAACGGTTTTATACAGGAGTCACAGCTGGCGAGCTGGCCGCGTGACTCAACTGTTTACGCGGATTTGGCTTCTAATGTAGGAGTTAGGTCTACAATCTAAATCTCGTTCACCATCCTCGCAACAGCGTCCATTAGACTTAAGCTACACATCTGCCTCCACATCCAACCAAGCTCAAACATAACCGAACACCCCGTGGACTACACAACTTTCTTCTGCGTATCCGCCCATCATTCATACCCAACTGGATCCACCAGTTTAATATTCTTAAAGAGAAGATCGGTCATGCCCCTAACGCACGCCTAATGGGGAAAGGTGTGCTCAGATCGGAATAGGGATTCCGGATAATTCAAAGATACCTAACGGAAGCGTGAAATCAGAATAAATCAATATCCTGGTTTTGTAACAGCTCCCCGTCTGAAATCCTTTCCAATCCTCACGAGACACGCCACCGGACGAAGTCGTATCAGCATTGCAGGAGGAAGGACTTCCGGCAAGGACGGCTCAAACTATCATACCCACTTACAGTCGTCATGGCTGTACCTACTGTGTACAGCTTGACCACTCGAACAAGGAGCAACTTCAACAGCTTTATGGAACGACGGAACATCGTGCATGCCCGGAATAACCGTGGAAGCATGCCGAGGATACCTGATATGATACCTACAGATATGAGTTTCTGGATTGGCCATTACATAGATTTAAAGACTGTGTTAAACAGCATTTGTTACGTCGAGGTTATTACTATCGATGATTTTATTAACGACAAAGTGTCATGGAAGCAACCGGCCTCGCATCCAGTGACCCACAAGTCAGTGTAACACTTATAACGTATGTGTTGTGTTGTCTACATATTGTAACCTTTTCTTTTCTATGAAAAGAGCAACTGCTGAGTTTCTTGCCGGTTCTTCTCAGTAGAATCAGCTTTCCGAGTTGGTGGTAGAGTCTTAACGTTTCATAAGTGACATGAAATAAATAAATCATTTATTATTTATCACTTATGACACTACCTGTGGAACTACGGAACATCGTATGCCATCATGCTTGGAATAACTGTGGAAGCATGCCGAGCATACCTGATATGATACCAACAGATATGACACTACCAGATTTGGCAATTCCTAGACCCCCGAACGCTCACCTCCCCTCGGCCCCCCTCAACGCCCCCTCAACGCCCACGGCGCCCACTCGGGGAGCGGAGACACGAGCGCTCACCTGGCAGTCGGAGACGACGCTCGGGTCGGGGCGCGTGACGCAGCGCGCGACGGCGGCGGGCGACAGCGCCCACAGCGCCGCCGCGCCCACGAGCGCGCCCACGGCCTGCGCGGGCAGCGCGGCGGCGGCGTGGGTGGCGCCCACGCGGCGAGCCAGCAGCGCGCACAGCGTCACAGTGGGGTTGAAGTGCGCACCCGACACGTGGTCGAAGCTCTGCACCAGCGCCGCCACCGCCAGCCCCGCGCCCAGCGCGCGCGTGGCGAGGGGCGCGGGGGGGGCGGCGGGGGCGGCGGGGGCGCAGCCCGGCAGGCACGTGAGCGCCACCAGCAGCGCCGTGCCGCACGCCTCGGCCGCCGCCACGCGCCACAGCGCGCCCGCCGCCCCGCCCGCGCCCCTCTCCCCGCCCACGCCCCTCACCCCGCCCAGCGGCCGCGCCTCCTCCTCCTCCGCCTCACCTGCACACAGCACTCGTGCCAGTATCCACGTTCAGGTAGCTCCCACACACAAAGACGTGGCTCGTTCCGTATTAGGCCTATCTATCACTGCACTTTCCTCAGTCGTTTAATACATAGCAATAAGGACCAATTTAGGGACCCTTCCTCCCCAAAATTTTATTACACTACACTAATTCAAGTGTCAAAAGTGTAGTGTAATAGGCCTATATGACCTGCCTTTGCTTGGAACAACGAGTGAAGAGTTTGAGTATACTAGTAAATCTGCCGTAGACCTATCTGAAGGTATTTTAAAGGGCAGGCCGTATGGAGGATTGGCCCACTTGTGGCGAAGTGAGTGGCATCTTTAAGTCAGTGTTTTTTTTCAGTGTTTGTGATAGACTGTGATAGAATATATTATGATTGAACTCAATAAAGAAATTAATTTCTTTTTTCTCGGGTTAGGCATTCGTTGCCTAACCCAAGGTACGTTGTAACGTTTCATGAAGTGTCAGTTGAGAACATGCAATTCCGGAGGTGGGAAATTCATACAGTATATTAGGTCCTTACATATGAAAATACGAAGCATTCTCTGAACTACGCTATATACGAGCTCCAAAGATGAACGGTCGGAGCAGTGGTCCCCGAGCACAACATCCGCTCGGAGGATGATCATCCTTTGAATTACGGTCGAGCCATATCGCCTGCTCCCGTACAATGAGTATGGCGGCGGTGTTGCAAAAGAAACTACACTGCGTTTTTGGTTCCAACGTTTTCGTTCTGGAAATTTCGACCTGCAGGACAAGCCTCTTGGACGGCCGGAGACCAAAGTTGATAATGAAGAATTGAAGGCTATTGTGAAAGCGGATCCATCGCAAACACATCCGAGCTAGCTGCAGGCTGCGGTGTTAGTGATAAAACTATTTTAATCCACTTGAAGCAAATTGGGAAGGTAAAAAAGCTTGAAAGGTGGGTATCTCATGAATTGAGTTCAGCAAACCGAAAAACGCGCGTCGACTGCTGCGTTACATTACTCAACCGACACAATAATAAAGGGATTTTAATCGAATTACTACCTGTTGTGATGAGAAGTGGATCCTGTACGATAATCGAAAATGCTCATCGCAATGGAACCCTGGCGAACCAGCCAAATCCTGCCCCAAGCGAGAATTGACTCAAAAAATTACTTGCGAGCGTTTGATGGACAAGTGCCGGTGTCGTTCAGTACAGCTTTCTTAAATCTGGCCGACGACGACATACGGCGGATGTCTATTGTCAGCAACTGCAAACCATGATGGAAAGGCTAGCTGCTAAACAACCGAAGCTCGTCAATCGCTCTAGGCCACTGCTGCTTCAGGACAACGCTAGACAACACACTGCACTACAGACGGCTACCAAATTAGAGGAGCTTCAATTGGAATGTCTAAGACATCCACCATACTCCCCGGACTTTGCTCCAATAGATTACCATCTTTTTCGAAATTTGGATAACTTCTTGCAAGGGAAAAAATTCAACTCCGATGGAGCAGTCCAAAGCGCCTTCAAAGATTTTATTGATTTCCGTTCGAATGTTTTTTTTAGTAAAGGGATCAATGTACTACCTATGAGATGGCAAAATTGCATAGATAGCAATGGTAGGTACACACTTTGGTTAAATAAATATATTTTTAAAATATCGGCTTTATGTTCCTCCCTTACATAACGCCAATTTCATATGTAAGGACCTAATAACTAGTTATAGTTTTCAATCTCCTAGAATACCTACAGATTTTTACTATAGGGCGTTAAGATGCAGGCAACTAATCGAACCGACACCTTATTATGAATAGTCTCAACGCGCGCTACTTATGGGAGATCGTATCAAATCCGATTAAAACGTGACATCATTAACATTTTCACCATAGCTATTAAACTAATAAAAGACGTAAGTATGCATTAATCAATTAACTTACGTAACGTACTTAGGTACTTCTTAAACTGAACTAGGCCTCATAAGTCCCGGGTTAAAAATACCCCCAAGATACAAGCTACCTCATTGCCCTTCGTCAAAATCGCTTCAAAGGGCAGGCAAACAGACAGACAAACATTTTTGCATTCAAAATGTAACATTGAACTAGGCCACAGAATATGTCCCGGGTTAAAAATATCCCCAGGATACAAGCATTGCCGTTCATCAAAATCGGTTTAAAGGGCAGACAAACATTTTTGTATTCAAAATGTAACATTATGAACTTACCTATCGAGTAAACTAATAGGTATGCTACTTACGGTCCAATATGGCAGGTGTGGGCTCCTCACTGTACACCATACTTCACTGACCACCACCCTCACTACGGCCTCACACCACCACGCTGCGACGACGGCTACTAGTGCTGCCCCGCGACAAACCACGAGTTTCACATCAAAAAACAGCCAAAAGCCCTGCTCTTTTAAGGAAAATCAAGTCGAAAATGTTGCAGATATGCTTGTGAAGAGATATTATCGTGTGAATTACAACTTGATTGTGTTTGTCTCGGCCGCGTCGCTTATCATCACGTGCAAGCGAAACTGATACTAATGTGTACATAGGCTTAACGTCTATGTTCCCGTGCGCTCAGCCTCCGGGTTGTTTGCTCGGGTGACACTAAAACACTAATTCACTAATTTTCACAGCATCTCTTTTATGGTGTGCTTCGCGTGATTTTGTTTGTGAGTCATTAGGTACAGATGAAGAACAAATCTGACGACGTCAAATAAGAGGATTCTTTAAAAAAACCGAGCAAGTGCGAGTCGGACTCGTGCACCGAGGGTTCCGTATAAACGCCCCCATACAAAGTTCGCCTAAGAACCAACAGTCATACAACATGGATTACTGGGTTCAAATAAATACCTTTTTATACTTTAGAGCAGATTAAAACAACGGACACTTGCTAAGAAATGACTTATTACCAAAAATATTTTCAATTTTGAAGTTATTCCAACTTTCATAATCAATCTGCTTAAACAAATAAATACCATCTATATCCAATTGTAATAGAGCTGTAAACAGTATGTAGATAAGAAAAGATGGCGTTGCGAAATTCAGAATACTAGCGCACAGTACTATAAACTGCTTTTATTTTGTTTCTTACGATACGGATCTAGCGCTCAAGCGGTGGTATTGCATATTATTTTAACCTGTAAGCTATTTATCTGTCGTTAATAATCGAGAGACGGAAACGTATAATAATCAATTTAATACCCATTTATTTATTTTGTAATTAATTTGAAGTGTCCGTTGAATTCTAATATTTGAAATAAAGGTTAAAAAATAAGTTAAGAATTACTGTATATTTCAAACACATGTTGATTCTTAGGCAAATTTGGTCAATGTCCTTTATGCTTTTCGCAATTTTTCCTTTATCTGTGCTATAAGACGTTGCTTCGTACCAAATTTCGAGATTCTGAGTTCACGGGAAGTACCCTGTAGGTTTTGATTCCCTTGCGAGTGTCGAAAATTTGCAGCATAAACGGCTGTATCTTTTGATTGCGTTGGCTTAGAAGTTTGATTTTTTCACAGCTTCAAGGGACAGTAGACCTGAGTATTTGATATGAATTTCAACTTGATACCTCCATGCGTTCCTGAGAAGAAGGGTCTTGACAGACAGACGGACGGACAACAAAGTGATCCTATAAGGATTCCGTGTTTTCCTTTTAAGGTACCGAACCCTAAAAATTAAGATCAGTATTATGAGATAACGAGATTTGCATAATAACATGTCATAATATTTGATCCTTCCCACGATATGATAATAGGCATGATGCCTATATCAAAAATAAATTATTTCTAACTGATTATTAAATAGAGGGTCTTAAAAAGGACCTAAAATTCACATCCTCGGTTAGTCTTAAGTTTGATAACCATATTAAAATATAGATTAAGGTAAAAAAAAGTGCGCTGAAATTTTATGACGTCACTATTGTGAATTTCATACAACTTCCATACTAGAAGAGCGTTTTTAAGTTTGATAAACAGTTGCTGATTTGATTGACTTGTCATCATCCTTATTAATTAATGACAAAATTTATGTTTAAAATAACATTTAGGCAGTAATTTTTCATCAGCCATCACTTACTCGTATTTTGGTTATGTTTATGTCACCGTAAGATTGTAAAAACCGTTAGATTATAATCTAACTCGCGAAATTGTAAACTGTCGACAGATTGTGAACCGTTCAATGTTCTGAGTGTCAATTTTTGAAATATTGTATTTACGTTTTCTTGTGTCTTTCTTGTAGGTTAGGTTAGGGTTCGACATAAATAACCAGGTAGTGCCCGGCCTGCCTATCGGGTTATTATACCTAACACTTAACAGATTACAATTTACCGAATAGTAATGCGTTAAATTGTAATCTTTCGACAGTTTGCAATTTCGCGAGTTAGATTATAATCTAACGGTTTTTACAATCTTACGGTGACATTTATATAATGAAGATATATTCCGCGGAATATTTTTAGCAGGTAGGTATTCCTATAGTAGGTATGGACAAATTAATATCGTCACCTCCATGGCAAACTTACGAATTACTGCAATTTTAGTGACGTACACCGTAGTAAAGTTACGTATTTCTGGCACTGATAGTTAAAGAATTCAAATTCAGTGACAGAAATGTGTAACTTTACCACGGTGCCACATTTGGTACGGATTTTCATGGAAATATTGATTTCACTAAAACTGCAGATTCGTAAGTTTGCCATGGAGGTGACGATATGTCTGTCTCCGGTACAGCCAGAGTCAATACAGAATTACAATAGGCATGATGACTGATTTAGAGAAATGGTCAGATTATGTTCGGAAGTATCTACTATTTCGAAAAAATATATTATTTCTGCAGTAAAATAAGGTTTGGTAGATAAAATTGGCATTCGAAATTTAAATTTTAAAATTCGCGCCAAAACGCCCGCCGGTGTCATGGCGTCGTTTGTGACGTCACTATTGTTTTTACCAATGCACTCTGTGCAGTGTGCAGTAAGCATTAGTGCGATTGTCAAAGCTCGAAACTAACAATTGTGACGTCATTCGCTTCTTGGCGTTTAATCCAATATGGCGGATTGCTGTATTTTATAGTTTTATTCTATTAAAATAAATAGCAATCTCATTCGAAATAGATGAATAAATACGTTTTTTATAATCATTAGATAAATTCATAGTTTATTTGATTCTTGGTTACTGTCATGATGCCTATTAATGCGTATCTACAAGGTACCTGCCGATCTAGAAAAACATATTCCGTGTATTGTTATTATCAGAACAATATTCGCTTGTCCTACTTTCATGTTATCTTAAATCACAATTAAATACTATTCCAGATTATTTCGTACTAGATGATGTCCCCGACTTCGTCCGCGTGGATTAAGGTTTTTTAATTCCCGCGGGAACTCTTTAATTTTCCGGGTTTTCGGGATAAAAAGTAGCCTATGTCCTTCCCCGAGATGTAACCTACCACTATACCGAAGTTCATCCAAATCAGTTGAACAGATGAGCCGTGAAAGCGTAGCAGACAGATAGACAGACATACTTTCGCATTTATAATATTAGTATGGATTTACTCTCTCGTGTCGTCTACAGTTTTCGGTAGTCTAACTCAATCCGCTGCTTTTTTTTAAATTATCCACTACAAGTTAGCTCTTAACCGCGATCTCACCTGATGGTAAGTGAAGATGCAGTCTAAGATGGTAGCGGGCTAACCTGTTAGGAGCGTGGCAGTTTTATTAAACCCATACCCCTATTCGGTTTCTATACGGCATCGGACCGGAACGCTAAATCGCTTTGCGGCACGTTTTTGCCGGGAGGGTGGTAACTAGCCACGGCCGAAGCTTCCTACCAGGCCAGACCAGTGAAAATTCAGAAATTGACCCTGCCGGGGATCGCCCCCGGGACCTCCGCACGTTAAGACAACAGCGCTACACACTGCGCCACGGAGGTCGTCAAAGGCTTGTAGTCGTAGTGCTCTTAAATATGTAACGAGATTTTAAATCAAAGCGATTTGTATGTATCTGTCAGAACATTTAGACACAGATAACACAGAGTTAAAGTGGAATGGACCTTACTGCCTCGTTGGTCGAGTGGTGAGCAGGGCATAATTAAGTATTGGGTTTTTTTACTAGAAATTGTCGTTACTGGCCCGGAGTTAGGAAGTTGGTGGTGTGTCACCCCCGTGCCTCGGAGAGCACGTTAAGCCGTCGGTCCCGGTTATTATCACTAACATGATAATAGTCGTTAAATCCCGCCAACCCGCATTGGAGCATCGTGGTGGGCATTATATTATGTTTTACATGGGAGATCCTATGAGAGTGGAGGCCTGTGCCCAGCGGTGGGACGTTAATGGGCTGTAGTGGTAGTGGAACATAACTCCTTATTTTAGAGCTTATGTTCGCCTATGTCTGCGTTCCAAGCAGAAACGTAGCGAAAACAATCGGAGATACTAAATCTGTGATTTGAATCAAGGACGTTTGGGTTTATTTTACTGTGACACTAAAACGACGGCACTCGAGTACACTCAACATGGGGGTGGTTGAAAATTAGGGCTATCGAATACCGGTTTTTTCAATACCGGTATTAATACCGGAATGATTTTTTCCCAATACCAACTACAAAACTTAAAATTAGATACATTGTTTTTAACTTAAAACTATTCTTTTCTGAAGGAAACTGCACCATAAAAAACAGTTTTTACAAAAAAAATATTTTTTCACCATATTCACTCCCAAAGAGCACTTTTCTGCCTTAATTCCTGAAGGAAAGCCATTTTTTTACTCATAAAAATACATAGTTTAGTCAAAACACAAATTAATTTAAAACTCAATAGTTATTTTTTTAAAGAAAACAAATCATAATAAAATATTGCATTCGATAAAAAACAGATTTCTGAACGTTTCGTGAGTCAATGAAAGAGAATTGCCGAGCCTCAGGGTTCTAAGTTCAAACACTAATTTTTCCCTCTGAGTGATCAAAAATGTCTTTTCTTCACTGGTCTTGAGCAATAATTTTGGTTTTGATCTTATTGAGCTAACATGCATAAAATACAAGTTTTAAACTTAGACGAATAAAAACAGTGGCTTGTAGAATAGAATAGAATAGAATAGAATATGTTTTATTTGCTGATACAACACATAGTAAACATAAAATACAAAAAGTACTTAAATCTAACTTAACTTAATCACTCAACTCAATATATTTCTTGTACCAAGAAATATATGCAATAGTCACTGTTTCGTTTATAGTGTCACCAATACCGGTATCCCGGTATTAGACATTTCAATACCGGTATTGAAAACGGATGAAAAAAGTCCGGGATCCCGGTTTTAATCAATACCGGGATCCCGGTATTGGAAGCCCTATTGAAAATGTTGTGGCAAAGTAAACGTCGTGCGACAGAGACACAACACAAGGAGGCCACTGAGGCGGGGGTGGAGTCTGGGGCATCGGCTGCGGGGCCGGGGGTCTGACCCTCTATCACACCTCGTCTATGGAATAAGATCTGTTGCCCTTGTTTATGAAACGGAGGAAACATTGTTAAGATGTACACTGATGCTTTTAACAACAGTATTCAACATTATCCAATTTGGTAAATATATAGATTCAGTGCTTAGATATGATCTTATATTGTGGGGATACTCTACAAAGTTTAATAGAGCATTTCTAGCACAAAAAAGATGCATCCGAGCAATTTGTGGTAAGGCCCCAACGGATTATTGCGTACCATTATTTCAAAACTTGAAGGTGCTAACGGTGTCATACATGTACATATTTGAATTATCGGTTTTTGTTAAAACTAATATGCACCTTCTTCTAAGGGCAAAAGATAAAGGACATTGTTCCGTCCCCATACAAAGTTCGCCTAACAACCAACCGTCATAAAACATTGTTTACTGGGTTCAAATAAATACCTTTTTATACTTGAGAGCAGATTAAAACAACAGACACTAGCTAAGAAATGACTTATTACCAAAAATATTTACAATTATGAGGTTATTTCAGCTTTCACGATCAATCTGCTTGAACAAATAACTACCATCTTTATCCATTTGTAATAGAGCTGTAAACAGTATTATATAAGACAAGATTCGCCGTAGTTTATCAAAAACATTACAGATGGAGTTATTAATAAGGATGCTGGTTCGTGGTATCGTCATAGTTCATTGAGAACTTCACAGATGGCGTTAAAAATATTAAATTATTGTACTTTCAATAGATGGCGCTGCGAGATTCGGAATACAAGCGCACTTAGCACTTTAAGCTGCTTTTATTTTGTTTCTTACGATACGGATCTAGCGCTCGAGCGGTGGTATTGCATATTATTTTAACCTGTAAGCTATTGATCTGTCGTTAATAATCGAGAGACGGAAACGTATGATAATCAATTTAATACCCATTTATTTATTTATTTTGTAATTAATTTAAAGTGTTCGTTAAATTCTAATATTTGGAATAAAAGCTATAAAATAAGCTAAAAATTACTGTATATTTCAAACTTATGTTGATTCTTAGGCGAATTTGGTCAATGTCCTTTCCTAGAGATACAAGAAATCGGGAAAGATTGGTTTTACCTAAAGGCTCGAAAACGGCCACTTATTTAAAAAGCTGCTATGCAATGTGTATACATTTTTTTAACGCACTACCCGAAGACATACAGGTGATGCCATTACAAAAATTTTAATCAACACTGAGAAAATGGCTTCTGACTCGTTCCTTCTATTCAGTGAAGGAATTCCTGGAGCTCAAATTCATAAGGCGTAACCTTATAATGACTTTGACATTTATTTATTTATTTAAGCTATTAATTAAAATTGAACGTTGTGGTGAATTTTATTAATTATTAGGATTGATTATTAATGATTTAAATATTGTAATTATTAATTAAGTACTTACATAATTCTTAAATTTGCACGTCAGCATTGACGAAACATGTGTGGACTACTTTTGAACTGTCATCATATTATTGTACAATGTTTCAAGCAAATAAACGATTGATTGATGAATTTATTGATTGGCTGAATTTACAACTCAAATTATTGATGAAGCTGACAAAGGACATCATGTGGACGCTATATACTTGGCCGTAAGTAAAGCTTTTGATCGGGTTGACCATCGCATTGTGATAAATAAGCTTTATTATTGGGCTGACATTCAAGGGAATTTACTCTCCTGGTTCAGGTCTTACTTGACTGGTAGACATCAAAAGTTCTGCGGATATGAATCTGCTCCATTTGAGGTTCCATCTGGCGTCCCTCAGGGGTCCCATCTGGGCCCTGTTCTTTTTCTTGTGTTTGTCAATGATTTGTGTGACGACTTAAAGATTTTTAAAACTATTAGAACTCCATCAGACGCTTTAGCTCTGCAAAGCGATTTAGATTCCATCTCAGACTGGTCAGATGGCGGTGTTTCACCTCCGTGCGTCGGAGAGCACGTTAAGCTGTCGGTCCCTGTTATTATTACTGACATTATAATAGTCGTTAAAGCCCGCCAATCCGCATTGGAGCAGCGTGGTGGGTCTAAGCTTTAATATCCTCTCTTCTATGAGAGTGGAGGCATGTACCCAGCAGTGGGACGTTAATGGGCTGTAGTGGTGGTGGAATGAAAAAAAAGTAGAAATAAAAGTAATATTTCTCATCTGATGTATTTTTACAACGGACGCTTACATGCCGACAATTTTTTGTAGTAACATAGTTCAGGTAACAGGTCTATTACACTGCACTTTTCACAGGGACCCTAACACTTGAATCAGTGTAGCGTAATCAAATATAGGGAGTAAGGGTCCCTAAACCGGTCCTTCTTGCTGTGTAATAAGCGACGCTCTAACTAGCGGTTACGCCCATCCTTTCCACAGTGCCTTGTGGAAAGTGCAGTACAATAGGCCTATAAGCCATTGCACAGGGTTCTGAGGCAAGGGTGGGCGTTGCTGCGATTTAGAGCGTCCCTTTTTAACATTGCAATAAGGATCGAATTAGGGACCCTTTCTCCCTAAATCTTATTACACTACACTGAATCAAGTGTATGGGTCCCCATGAAAAGTGCAGTGCAATAGGCCTACAAGCCAATAGTAGAAATAAAACTATTGTTTATACCTGAGATATTTTTTCAATGAACGCATACATGGATTTTGTGTAGTGCCACAGTTCGTGCGTGCGAGGAGCACGCCGGCGCCGGCGGCACCTGTCTCCCTCGCGCGCGCCGCGTGGGGTGCGTGGTGGGGGGGCTATGAGACGCGACGGCGTCGCGTGCTAGAGCTCAGTGCGCAGCGCGCTAGACGCGCGGCAGGTGGTGCGGCGCGAGCGCGAGGTCGAGCGCGTGGCGGCGCGCCGCGAGCCGCGCGTGCAGGTAGCGCGCCGCGCCCTCCGCCGCCCACGCCTGCGCGTACAGCGCGCCCCACCGCTCCTCCTCCCCACCCCCACCCCCACCCCCGGCACCTCCACCAGCGCCCATGCTCTGCGCGCGACACACGACCAGCGCGATGAGCATCGCTACATATCACCGCAAGATTATACTCTAATTCGCGAAATCGCAAAGTGTGGAAAGAACACAATATAACGCATTATTTTCCAGTAGATTGTAATCTGTTTGGTATATAAACCCGATAGAACCTAACCGGACACAACCTGATTATTTAAGTCGAACCCTAACCTAACCTACATAAAATGAAATGATTTATTTATTTCATGTAGGACAACTTGTGTCACTTATGAAACGTTAAGACTCTACCACCGGAGACAAGAAAACGTAAATACAACGAATATTTCAAAAATTGACACTCAAAACTTTGAACGGTTCACAATCAGTTTACAATTTCGCCATTTAGATTATAATCTAACGGTTTTTACAATCTTACGGTGACATATACACAACGAGGGATTTTTATCCCCAAATATAAATAATCTAAAAAAAATCTAATCTAAAAAATATAATCCTCTATATATCTATATCAAAATTGTTTATCCTGACTGATTGATTAGAAACTTGAAACGACATTGTCCATATTCGCCTAAAAATCAACATTTGTTTAAAATATACAGTAATTCTTATTTTATTTTATAACCTTTATTTAAAATATTAGAATTCAACGGACACTTCAAATTAATTACAAAATAAATAAATGGGTATTAAATTGATTACTATACGTTTCCGCCTCTCGATTATTAATCACAGATCAATAACTTACAGATTAAAATAATATGAAATACCATGCTTGAGCGCTAGATCTGTATCGTAAGGAACAAGATAAAAACAGCTTAAAGTGCTGAGTGCGCTAGTATTCTGAATCTAGCAACGCCATCTATTGAAAGTACAATAATTTTATATATCTAACGCCATCTGTAATGTTTTTGATGAACTACGGGGATTCTTTTCTTATCTACATACTGGTTACAGCTCTATTACAAATGGATAAAGATGGTATTTATTCGTTCAAGCAGATTGATTGTGAAAGTTGAAATAACCTCAAAATTGAAAATATTTTTGGTAATAAGTCATGTCTTAGCAAGTGTCCGTTGTTTTAATCTGCTCTCAAGTATAAAAAGGTATTTATTTGAACCCAGTAATCAATGTTTTATGACTGTTGGTTCTTAGGCGAACTTTGTATTGGGACGGAACGATGTCTTTTTAACAGTAGGTTTCTTTTGTGACGTAAGCGCTCTCGAGGGAAGGATGTTTTCAAAATTCCACCCCTAAAGGGGCGGCTGGCTGGCACTTCTGCAGAAACCGCTCTCGCCGAAGCTGAGGAAGAACATCAGTGGACCCGGCGAGTGGACAGTACCTTGAGGTCGCGCGACTGGCTCACGAGCCACTTCTGCAGGAACTGCTGCGGAAGCTGAGGAGGAACAGCAGTGGACACGGCGAGTGGACAGTACCTTGAGGTCGCGCGACTGGCTCACGAGCCACTTCTGCAGGAACTGCTGCGGAAGCTGAGGAGGAACAGCAGTGGACACGGCGAGTGGACAGTACCTTGAGGTCGCGCGACTGGCTCACGAGCCACTTCTGCAGGAACTGCTGCGGAAGCTGAGGAGGAACAGCAGTGGACACGGCGAGTGGACAGTACCTTGAGGTCGCGCGACTGGCTCACGAGCCACTTCTGCAGGAACTGCTGCGGATCCTTGCTGAAGCTGAGGAAGAACTCGCGGTTGGTCTTCAGCTGGTTGATGGTGTCCACCTGCAACACAAACACTGTCAGTGCCAGCCCTTTGCTTAAAACACAAAAATCTGAACAGTTAGATGTGCCGGGATTTGAAACCCAGACCTCTTCGAATGATGAGGTGAAGTTTTAACCTTTTAATTAATTACTTACAGTTTCATGTATTTTGGAGTCAAGCCCCTGTATTTCCTGCTGGTTGGCAGTGCTCAGCAGGAAATTGTTCATCTGGGTCTTGAGAGTGTCATCCACCTGAAAACGTAAACGAAAGACAAATTATATAGATCTGATGGCACCCAAAGATAGCTGGTTACCGTAGGTCGATGTCACTGCCGGGCCCACGCGTCGGCCACGGCTATACAGGGCTACTTTTCACAGGGACCCTTACACTTGAATCAGTGTATAAGGGATAAAGGGTCCCTAAATTGGTCCTTATTGCTGTGTAATAAGCGACGCTCTAAGCAGTGCCCACGATAACCCTTACCACTGTAAAAAGTGCAGGGCAATAGGCCTATTAGTCTTATCTTGATGAACTCGGGAAGAAGCCCGCATCCTAGGGTAGGTGGTTGATGACGATGGGGTCTGCTGCGGGTATGCGGGTACCTCGACGTCGATGTCGTAGCAGGCGGTCTGCTTGGCGTCGTGGGGCGGCTCCACGGAGATGAGGTGGTCGATGACGATGGGGTCTGCTGCGGGTACCTCGACGTCGATGTCGTAGCAGGCGGTCTGCTTGGCGTCGTGGGGCGGCTCCACGGAGATGAGGTGGTTGATGACGATGGGGTCGGGCGCGTGCAGCAGCGCCCCCAGCCGCGCGGGCACCTCCGCCAGCTTCATGCGCGCGCAGCCGAATATCTGCTCCAGGTACTTGTCGCACACGATGTACTCGCGCTCGTGCGGGTCCTGCCAACACCACCACGTCACTAGGTCCCGGATACACAGATAACATCATTATAATACTTAAGAAAACAATGGTCAATGAAACAAATCATTAAAATAATAGTCTGATTGAAAATTGAAAGTTTTTACTTTCAAAACTTTGGTATTGGGGGCGGTAGTACGTTCCAATACTTAGTAGTAATCGTCCTGATACAGAACTTTACAAAATGCTGTAAAATGGATCGTCTTCTTGAAGTTCAGCTGGAACTGGTGCAGCTCACCTGCAGCTTGTGCGTCTTGACGTACTGCCACAGCGCGTTGACGATGACGGGGCGCGCCTGTGTGTGCACGCCCAGCAGCCGCGCCAGGCGCGCGTCCAGCTTGAACTGCAGAGGCTGGTAGTCCAGCAGCAGCAGGATTGTGCAGCGCACGTTCTTGTAGCCTGGCCGCTTCACCTGCACCGGCCACGAATCATTGGTGTCATTATTTAAAGGTGTTGATAACGATGTTGTGTTATATGAGTTGACGAATGACTGTTAACACTAATAAAATTTTATTTGGTTAATCATAGACAATATTGAAATATGGCAGTTAACTGACAGACAGTTAAAGATGTAAACTGGGTCTTTCATCATAAAAACACGGTCTTTTGGACCCCTTTTTGAAAGGAGCCTTTTGGGCGTCCCTAAATCGGTTCACATCCAGGATAATTTTCGGACAACGGCCCTACTTTCATTGGAGCGTGCAATGAGAATTCGATATTCGTGAATCGTCCGAAGGTCTTTGGGGTGCTGAAGCACCATAATGTAGTGGTCTGGACGCCGCTCACCTGGAAGCCGTCGGTCTCCTGCGTGGTGAGCGTGCGGTGCCACTCCACCAGGTGGTTGTCGGGCCCGTACAGCTCCTTGTCCAGCTCGATCACCAGCGACTTGAAGAACGACGAGAACTTGCGCTTGACCTGCAACGGTGGTGACTGTGAGTGCGGGGGCGGACGGGGACGGACGGGGGCGGACGGGGGCGGACGGGGGCGGCGCTCACCTTGTTGGGGTCGTTCTTGGAGTCGTCCAGCAGACGGCCCTCGACGCGCAGCTCCCACGAGGCCACGGCGCCGTCGCCCTGGCCGGGGTAGAAGGTGTTGGAGATGAAGATGCGCAGCTTGCGCTTCTGCTTCATGGGCCGCTTGAGCGCCTCCTGGATGTCGAGCCGCTTGCGCATGATGGTCGCGTCCAGCTTGCGCTCGAAGGCCAGCAGGTCCATGTAGGCCTGCGACTCGGGCACCAGGTCGCGCACCTTCTGCGGCAGGATCTTGTCCGCCAGCCGCTTCTTGCGCTTGCCCGCGCCGTAGCCCTCGCTGCGGACCACACCACCGCACCGTCAGTTGCGGACTGTTATACCCCTTCTTAGTTGGCAGATGTGCTGATGTATTCCTCTACCCCTTACACAGTGGCGTGCAGTTCATAAAGGCATGAAAGCACTGCTTACCCATATGGAAATAAGTCAATGTTAATTTTTGATCATGACAGTCAGTAAATAGGTATGCTGACTAACTAATGCCTACCCTAGCTTCAAACTCTGTGCACGCCATAGCTCTTGCCCCCTTATATACCCCATTTTCGTTCTGAATACAATTTAGTCAACGGGTAGTTAATAGTACTTGTACGGGTTATATAAATTAATATTAAAAGTGTTATTGTAAAGCGTTAAGTGTATTAAAATTTTATTACACTACACTGATTCAAGTGAAAGGGTCCCTGTGAAAAGTGCAGTGTAATAGGCCTATAAGGGTCCCTGTGAAAAGTGCAGTGTAATAGGCCTAAAACTCGGAAACATGTTCATTTAAAATTGATACTGTGTACACTTGTCTCACTACTGAGCACAGCACTTCTCTCGGCCACGCCCACCCTTAACACAGGGCCCTGTAAAAAGTGCAATGTGATAGACCTATAATGTAAATCAGGAACAGAAGAGGTCGGGCGCTCACCCCTGGTAGTGCTGCGGCTTATGGGGCGGCGGCAGCGGAGCGCGCGCGTCCCCCGGGCGCTTCTGCGCCGCCTG
Organism: Erebia palarica; assembly: GCA_964035005.1. Classification (NCBI taxonomy): domain Eukaryota; kingdom Metazoa; phylum Arthropoda; class Insecta; order Lepidoptera; family Nymphalidae; genus Erebia; species Erebia palarica. The sequence goes on along the minus strand of OZ035983.1, from coordinate 60,937,060 downwards.
CGCGGGCCCGGGAGCGCGCGGGGCCGCGTAGGGCGCGGGCCCGGGCGCGGGCGGGCCGGGAGCGGGCGCGGGCGGCAGCGGAGCCCCGCCCGCCCCGCCGTAGGGCGCTGGCCCGGGCCGCGCCGGGCCGGCCGGGCCCCCAGCGGCGCCCGCCGGCGGCGGAGTGAACCCGCTCCGGGGCTGAAGTGACACACCACATCACTATGAGCATTCTATTCTATATTTGACGACCTCCGTGGCGCAGTGTGTGGTGCTGTTGCCTTAACGTGCGCTCCCGGGTTCGATCCCCGGCGGGGTCGATTTGGCAATTTATAATTTCTGAATTGGCTAGTTACCACCCTACCAGTAAAAGATGTGCCGCTGAGCAATTACGTGTTCCGGTACGATGCCGTGTAGAAACCGATTAGGGTTATGGGTTTTAATATAACTGCCATGCCCCTAACAGGTTAGCCCGCTACCATCTTAGACTGCATCATCACTTACCATCAGGTGAGATTGCAGTCAAGGGCTAACTTGTAATGAATAAAAAAAAATAGCAACATTCCACAATAGTACATTATTGCAAAGGCGGGGAAATAGGCAATTGCAGGTCGAGTATGAGTTTGAAGGCCGAGCCGTAGGCGAGGACTTCACTAATACGAGACAGGCAATTGCTATTTCCGCCGAGGCATATATAGTGCTTTTCTCAAAAGAATGCAGGGAAATAAAACATACTTTTTTACCTTTGTCGCTAAATATATATCATCTGGGGCTTTAATTAAAAATTGCTTTATGTTTTCGCCAGTGAGAAATTTTGATTTCTTGCTTTTGAATCCGGTCGATTGTCTTTAAGAAAAGTAGTTAAGAACCCATAATTTTTCAAGTTAATGCCGTTTTTAACATGAACTGTACATTTCAGCATGGAATAAATTGCCCATAATGTAGATGGCTTTTTAGTTTTAGCAATCTCATTAAAATACGCCAAAAATACTGTTTCGGAGAAAATATTCACTTTTTTCTCGTTTTTCCAAATCATACAATTTTCATATACTTTCATGTATTTTTCTTTGAATTTCGCTGGAAGCAGGTTTTTCATTGCCGATTTGGCTTCTGATCTTAAATCTGGTGGAGTACAATCAATCTTCATTTCACTCTCTGAACCGTTGGAACTCATTTTACTTATTATTAAATTTATATTTATTAAGAATGTAAATAACAAATCAAGACGAATTTTCAGCTTTGCCACCAACTTTTTTTTATCATCTGTGCCGACAGGCAAACGCAGTTATGGCTGTACAGCCACCACTTTGTACTAAGCAAAGAGACTATGGTATGCCAAGAATGACAAAAGAGATCCCATCAAAGAGTATTTAATAACCCCATCACGCCGTTTCATACAACATTGCAGGAGCGTTATAATGTTCCAAATTCAAAAAACGCTCCTGCAATGGATTTGATTATCTTTGTCTGAAAATTCGATACCTCGCGTGTTCTTTTTTCGAAAATAATGACAATATTTCCATGCATGTTTGAGAAAAGTATTTTAAACTTGCCTTTACACAACTTTAAGAAATCCGTTAAAAGTATGCTCCTGAAAAAAGCTTATTATTTTGTTGAAGATTATGTAAAAGAGCATGGATTTGACTCACTCCGGCAATGCTTAGGACTGCAATTACTTATATGTCTAGTTACACATTGATGTAATTGTTTTATTTAAAAAGGCAAACACCCAGCTTCATTCTGATAGGAATGGCATCCCAAACCAGTGGTAGATTCAGTTGAGGATTCAAAAGCACTTTTAATGAGTTCATTTAAATAAAAATATATGATTTAATGTATATGAACCAACCACCAACTTCATTCCCTGTGCATGAAAAGTTAAAAGCCTGGACCAAAACTATCAATACTTGGACTGTGGTGACTTTTTTATTGTCCACTACAATCCCTTTTTGTTACTTGACTGCGATCTCACCTGATGGTAAGTGACAATACAGTCAGTAAGATGGTAGCGGGTTAACCTGTTAGGGGCATGGCAGTTATTTTAAACCCATATTTGGTTTCTACATGGCATCATACATAAATTTTGAGTGCATGTGACGTACTTCGGCTGCAGTCTGCATATGAAACAACACTGGGTGCACTTTACAATACTTTAGCTTCTTTGTCTAAAAAGCATACTTTGATTTACTAAGACATTCTAAGTAGGGTTTGAGCTGTGTCAAAGTACCCCATACCAATGAGTGTTAGAGCTGTAGTTACCGGAAACGTGGGTCCTGAGTATGGTCTTGGCGGCATGGGGGAGCCCTGGGGCTGAGCCGGGCCGGCGTAGCGTGGCTGCGGCGGCGCCCCGCCGGGCCCGCCCGTTGGGAAGCGCTGAGACATCCCTCGACTGTAATATAACTTCACCGATTCAAATTATATGCATTCTTCGGTAACGCTCCTGTGACACAAGCTTCAATCACTTATTCATCACACGTAGATATTGACAAATATAAAATTGATTATCCAATTTTTCTTGAAAGTGAAAAGTTCAAGTTAAAGTTAATGAAATATTTTACAATTTAATAATGCAAACAGATTATAAAATAAAAATACACAAGACTGCACTTTTGCAGTTGGACGCCACTTTGACAGTGAACAGTGACATTGACGCTAACGCTAACGGCAAGCGGCTTTGGCAGCTTCTTGACATTTTCACAGGTTAAATATCACATAGCAGTGCTGCCACTTGCTAGTGAGTGCCAAAATGATGCCGGGTTTCATTAAATCGCAAGCTTTGTGTTTGTTAGTTATTGTTAAAATTAGACTTGGGACTGGCCCCATGGGCTATGATGCGCAGCATAAATCGGAGCTCATCTACAGTCTATTTGAAGGGGCAGCGTAAAAAATGTTAATAAAACACGTCACGACATTTCAACTTTGCTATCAATATTTTCACTGTTGTATTTCACAAATAACTCACAAACGTCTTATTTCCTGAAGTAAAACATTTAAAGTTCATAATATACTCAAAAGTAATTCAATTCAATTCAAACAATATGAAGCTAATAAATCATCAAATAACTAGCAAAGAATCCCAAAATAAAAACAAAGACATATGGGTGTTTGACATATAGAAATAGAATGATTCCATAGAGATGTGACATGAAAAATGAACCATAGACTGAATGATAGGAGCGGGTTTAGTCGATTGTAAAAATCGAAAATCGATTATCACATTCTATGATTATGAAATTACCTTGTGATGTTGAAGATGATATTATAATTAAACCTTTCACTAATATCTTATAACTAACTTGATAATAATCGTTAAAGCCCGCTAACCCACATTGGAGCAGCGTAGTGGGTCTAAGTTCTAATTCCCTCTTTCCTATGAGAATGGAGGCCTGTGCCCAGCTGTAGGACGTTAATGAGGTGTAGTGATCAGTGATCAAGTAACTACATATAAAAAAAAATGTGTGTGTCGATTATAAAATAAATGAGGGTAAATGAACGCGTTTTTTATATTACTGAAAGCATGCTTGATACATTTATTTATATTAATTATATAATTTATATTCATCAAAATACATAATATAATCATGGAAACATATACATAACGTAAAGGAGAAAGTTTGAATTCACTGCCCATAAATGTTCATACCCCGGGCTTATATATGAAAATCGATTTACAATCGAATAAACCTGCTCTTATCATTTAGAGTGAGATCTATAGAGATAACTTTGACTTTGCTTAGACTTAAGACATGGTTAAAACGAGATAGATTTATGCTACTCACTTATGTCCATCTCGTTTTAACTCTAAGTAAAGTCTGAGCCAAGTCAAAGTGCGCTCTATAGATCTCAGCATCAGTCCGTAGAAGCGACTGTATGTGGTAATCGATTTCAGAATGTATTCATTCAATCGTTTAGTCACAACTAGTCTGTCAATGTTTCCATCACTACATGTCCAATGACAATTATAATCACGTGATCTGACGTATTTGTTTACATGTTTTACTTTGCCTCGTCAAATAGACTGTAGAGGCTTAGCTCTACTAGAGATCTCATAGCGTATTAAGAGTGAAAGCATTATGATATTAACGCGTGAGTCTTGGCAAACAACTTTGCGTGGAATGTTTTTGGTGGGATTTCACTCTTTTAGCAGGCGCACTAAAAATTATTACTTATTTTTTTAGACTCTATTTCTTTCACTTCAGTTATTCCTTTTCTCATGTCCCACTTTCTATCATTGCCTCTTTTCTTTGTTGTTTTGCTATATGTATGTATCTAATGAGTGGTAACTCAAGACGGTCCTTGTTTTTTATTTTCGAATTATATCTCGCGTGTAAAACTAAAAACAAAACAGAATGCGTTTGATTTACCTATTAGAAAATTAAAAAGTCTTGTGCTCAGTATCAAGTATGTTGATTTATTTGGTTGTATAGACCAGGTTGTTTCTATCGGCTTATTGCTGATTTTCTATATATTGTCACGCGTTAATTTCAATGAAGAGAGTGAGTCGGAAGAATCGAATTAGACGAAAATACCGTTGATTTCCCTTTGAATAATTCGTAAATTATTTTATTAGGTATAATAAAAAAATTATAGTATATTTCATATTTTTTTGCAATAAAATGAAAATAATGAAAGCAAACATGCTTGGCCTCCAGCCGAATATGGCTTAAATAGTTAAAAATCTTTATTTCAGGGGGGCTTTCATAGAAGCGAATGCGAAGTTAAATATTTTTTACAGCGTCACTAATTATTTTAAAGATAATTAGGAATAGAGTACAAACATTTTTTTTTTTAATTTTCTCCTAAAATTGACGAAATGGGGGGCTTTCAAAGTGGAGATTTTCTAACGTCCAATGAACTCTCAATTTTCTGAAAGGCTGGGCCTAAAACTTGAATTATTTGAATTAAATCCTGTACTTGAACAACAAATACTAAAATAATATAAATATTATAAGGAAACGAAATTATGAAATTTTTAATGAGCTTCAGTATTTTTAACAGAACTTCACAATGATGTCAATAGATGGCGCTCTGGCTAGTAAAAGTTTATTCGTTTCTCCAATAACTCTAGCTCTTTTGCGTCTAATGTTAAAAGTTAACTGTTACAAGATATAGTTAAAACTATCATCAGGATACCGCGAGGTCTCAGTTCGGGGCGAATCAATAGTTGTTCAATAAATCCGCCAACGACATTTTATCCTGAAATTTTCAGTTTTCTAGCATCATCCTGACCGAAGCTATGATGGATTGAAAATACGACGCAAAAAAGACCTTCGACGACGAAGAACTTACAGAAAAGGTAGGTATACTGCCCTGTTCTTTTCAGTCGGTCTCGCGCACCGAGGGTTCCGAACCTTGCAAGGATTTAGTTATTCGATCTCTAAATAATGAAGACGGTGCTACAGACTACAAATTCACAAATAAAGAATTTAAAAAAAAGTTTGTACTTTTGCAGTTTGTGATGTAGGTAGTATGTACGTTGTTTAGCGCTGACTTGTAAAAAAAACTCTCCTAGCCAAAGACTTCCTTTTATTTTTGACGACTTCTCTGGCGCAGTGGAAAGAGGTCTTATTATGGGAGGTCAATTATTCCTGAATTTTCTCTACTTGTAAGTTACAACTAGAGAAAAGGCTGGTAACTTATCTGTAGTTCTGTGCCACCAAGCGATTTATTCCGGTAAGACGACATTTAAGCAACGTACTATTACCTGTTTCGTGATTTAAGTTTCAATAAACATCGGCTATCGCAGCGCCTGTCGAGGCGTTGGGGTCCCAACTTCCAAGCTTCTGGAATCACAGCCTCAAAGTCGAAGTCAAAGTCAAATAATGTTTATTCAACTTAAGCAGGTATACTACACTTATTGACGTCTAGTTATTTATAAAATATAATGGTGATAATCAGTAACGGTGTCTTAAAACTAAAGCTACGAGGGTTCTAAAAGCGCCCTGTATAGCGTGCGCACAACGAGTCAAATTACGTCTACTCGTTATCTCTATTTCTCTACCGACGATGGAGATTAAAGTAATATTTCTAATCTGTGGTATTTCTCTCTACGAACCTTTACATGCTAACTATTTATTTTTTGTAACATACCGCATTTTGTGCATGTTAGGGTAAACAAAAGGGTTTTTTCATTATCACCATTTCACAAATAATCATCTCAACTAAGCAACTATCAGAGCCTCGCACCAGAAATAAAATACTAACATAGGTTTTTTAAGATTGCACTGTACTAACAAATATGGGCCTCTGATGCTTCGTTAAAGAAAATTATTTATTTAGAAAGCGTTGGACGACCTTTAGTTACTAGGTGGATAGGCGATCTCGATAAGTACCTAGGGCTTGTGACGACGACTATGTGGCGGTACAAAGTGTCATTGTCGAGGCGAGGTTGTCTTGTCAAACCATGTTTTTGACGACCTCCGTGGCGCAGTGTGTAGCGCTGTTGTCTTAACGTGCGGAGCTCCCGGGTTCGATCACCGGCGGGGTCGATTTGGGAATTTATAATTACTGAATTTTGAGTGGGAGGCTTCGGCCGTGGATAGTTACCACCCTACCGGCAAGCGGTTTAGCGTTCCGGTTCGATGCCGTGTAGAAACCGAATAGGGGTATGGATTTAATATAACTGCCATGCACCTAACAGGTTAGTCCGCTACCATCTTAGACTGCATCTTCACTTACCATCAGGTGAGATCGCAGTCAAGGGCTAATAGTGGATAAAAAAAGAGATGAAGACGTCCAGAAACATCTCTCGTACATTGCCTCATGTGCATCTCATCTCATCCGATTCTATCCCAGGACGAGATCTCGTTATCTCGCACCATGGCAAATGGCAATCAATGATTGACAAGCGCTGCTCGAGATTTCAATATCATCATTAAAAAAATTAAAAAACACGACTGCCCTGCCAAAAAACTATCTAAAAAGTTAAAAATGTAAAGTAATCGAGCTATTCACATTTTTATTAAATGATATTTGTTTGTGAATCACTGGATATTGAACTATAGTGTTAAATATTTTTGGAATCCACTCATCATTTTCTAGATGATGATTATATAGTTAATCTTATTTTCGAATTTTTTTTACACATAGATACATACATACATGAACCCTGAAAACAATATACTCTTTTTTTTCAGGCAGTCGTATAAAGAAGATGATCGATTTACTTACCAACATCAATGTAGGTGGGCAAATATGTAGCTATCACGGTCAGTGAAGTTATTAGAAGATATAAATACATATTTCCACCGGGACACTTGGTATCCTCGAGGCCCAGGTGTAGGCTTCTGCAGTCAATACTCAATACTCAATATCATTTATTCAATATAGGTACACTGTAGGTACACTTATTGACGTTAAAAATTACTTACATATAAAACATGATGGTGATAATCGGTTACGGTATCTTATAACTAAAGCTACGAGGGTCAAGTTATAGAAGCACAGAGAACTGCAACTGCTGCTAAGGCGCTGTTGTATCAACTCATTTCTACCATCATCATCCAAACATATTATAATGGTATAAATGATAAATAATAAATAAATGATTTATTTATTTCATGTAGGACAACTTGTGCCACTTATGAAACGTTAAGACTCTACCACAGGTTAGGAAAACTGATTTTACTGAGAAGAGCTGGCAAGTATAAGTACCTAGTAAGTAGGTATATACCTACCTTTTATTATTAGGTAGTTACATACATAGTTACCTCTTTTCTTTTATGAGTAAGGTATGTTAATAGGAACGAAAGTGGATTTGGCTGTTTGCTACGCTTTCTCGGCTTACCTAAACAGATTTTGACGAAAGATACAAACAAAGGATGCATTCCGGGGAAGTAGGTAGGTACATAGGCTACATTTTTTATCCCGGAATACCTATTACAGAGCTCCCGGGAATCAAAAAACCTAAATCCACGCGCCAACGCCAATTAAAATTAATTCAGGCACTATGGTTGTCTATCAAAAGGCTCTGGACGGAGGCAATATTATGGATATGATCCTGCAGGGCTACCGGCTGAAACTTACAGCTGCAGTGTAACGATCGCAATCACCTCTGATTGGATAACACTCTCCCACTATTGGACAAAATCCATTGACGCAGCATTGACCATAAATTCAGCCAATCACAACAACTGATACTGTAACAGTGATTGATGCAGTAGATACGCGGCCGCCATGCTGGTTTAACACAGCGTGACGTGAGGTCGGTTCTGTCAAATTCGTTGAGCATGAGTCTATTAAAGCACTCTACTGTCATGGTATTCTTTTTTTTTTATCTCATTTTTTTTGGAGTTTTTATTACTTATATATGTCACCGATTGTAAAAACCGTTAGTTTATAATCTAACTCGCGTAATTGCAAACTGTCGAAAGATTACAATTTAACGCATTATTTTCCGGTAGATTGTAATCTGATAGGTATTAAAACCTAACTACCTGATATGTCGAACCCTAACCTAACCTACAAGAAAGAGACAAGAAAACGTAAATAAAATGAATATTTCAAAAACTGACACTCAGAACATTGAACAGTTTACAATCTTTAGACAGTTTACAATTTCGCGAGTTAGATTATCTAACGGGTTTTATAATCTTACGGTGACATATATAACATGTCAACCCTATCGCATCATTATTTAAATACATTTAGCAAATAGAAAAAAAACACCTTTACGTAACTTAAACAAAAATAAAAGTAGGTATAACTTAACATAAGTCGACGTCCGAAAAAGGTCACTGATGACAAGCAGTGACCAAATTAATCCAACTTTTCGCCGATTCTGACGTGGGCCGTGCCAGAACGCTCTGGAAGAGCCCCACATCCAGTATATTCACTATATATATCCATTATATATATTCCAATGAAATTTTGCCATCAGTGATCGTCGTTCGACCACGTTCTTCTGACACTCTATAATTAATGTGTGTAGCAAATCGTCTATCGTGCCACAAACATCGCAATCAGGCGAACTAACCTTTTTATACGACTGCCTGAAAAAAGGAGTATATTGTTTTCAGGGTTCATGTATGTATGTATGTGAGTTTGTATATTCCACCATAACTTCTATACGCCTGAACCGATTTTGATAAATGAGGTATCGTTAGAATGCCTAGCTTAATCCGGGTGACATAGGCTAGTAAAATTAAAAAAAAAAAATTGAAAATTGATTGATGGTCCCGCATTAAAGACTAAAGATGAAAAAAAAAATCGAAAATAAGATTAACTATATAGTCATCATCTAGAAAATGATGAGTAGATTCCAAAAATATATAACACTATAGTTTTCAATCCAGTGATTCACAAAAAAATATCATTTAATAAAAATGTGAATAAGTTTCTAATTTGACTAGATTCATTTAGATTGTTTACTTTTTAGTTCGTTTTTTGGCAGGGCAGTCGTGTTTTTTAATTATTTTAATTATGACTTGTTCATAAGGTGGGCGAACTTATTAGACGGCTAGTGTCCCGAACGAAGTCTGCATAGGGTTTTGATGCTCGACCTGTTGATTGTAACAGATCCGAACCATGGTATCTGTAGTGGCGCTCTAACTTGCGACCACGCCCACCCTTACCTCAGGGCCCTGTGGAAAGTGCAGTGTAATAGACCTATTACACAGCAATAAGGACCATTATAGGGACCCGTACTCCCTAAGTGTTACTACACTACACTGATGCAAGTGCAGTGTAATAGGCCTATCAGGAACTGTGGTCTGTGGCCCGCCAGTGTCGGCGGGCGCGGGGGCGAGGGGGCGCGTGGGGGGCGGGGCGCGGGGGTGCGCGGGGGGGGCGGGCGACAGGCGCCGCCTCCGCGTGGCCGCTCGCGCTCAGCGCTCAGTCCGCGTCGCGCCTCGCCGTCGAGCGCACGTGCCTCGCGACGCGCAATGCCCCACGCGTGCTCCGGCCGACTTCGCTCCAGAACTCGAGAGTCTTCGGTTAAGGAGTGGCGGTTCACATCTTACCGGGCAGCATTAGAGTCGTGCCATTTTCTAATACTGTCAGGTAAAGATGTCGTCCGCGCTCCACGTTCGTCGCTTCGCCCCCGGGAGCCCCGCAGCGCTGGTACTGACCAGCGGTGAGCGGAACCGGTCCAGCTGCCGCGAGGACCGTTGGCGCCCGCCGGTAGTATGCTCGCTTCAACTATTCGTATTACTATGTCCCTTGTGCCGACAAAACGTGTTTACCTAAGTACCTTGTTGAAACAGAATCTATGTAATCTGAAATGTAGGCCCGTAGTGATAGAACTAGAAGTAATTCGTGGCCATATTTTTTAGCAATTTATTTAAATGTTCACATCTAATTTGTAATAGTCAGCTAATTACCGATCATTACAGTTAGCATTGTTAGCATTTAGGTTAGTTATCGCTTATTTATCATAATTCCGTGATATGGAGGCGATGCCCAATGGCACATGACCACGTGGACACGCCAGCAGTAGGTACGCGGGTACTGACCGCTTTCTGCACGTTCCCTGCTCACACGGAACAGTATCTTGACAAGAGTTTCTTGTAGGCTGTTTGTTTGCTTTATATTAACATAGTGTTATGGTTATTCCTGAAACTGAAGGTTTCTGTTGAAGCTGAGAAACCACTACCCCATCTTGTCTCTGACTCTGACTGATTCATCTGTAGCATCTGATCGAGATTAGGTATGTGGGTAGAGTTTGTGTAACAATAATTATTTAGTAGCGGCCAATGCCCCGCCGGTCGTTATCAGCCGCATGGCTGCAGTGCTATAGTCCTCGTGTCGAACATCACAACGCGTCTAGCTAATTACAATTCCTCGCCTCCGCAACTCATGCACATGTTTCGGAATCATTAACTTCCACTAGGTTCCCCGCCACACGTAGTCACAGATCATAAATACAATAATTAACGTTATTGCTGCGTTCGTTTGTAATTCGTTGTTTAATTTTTTTTCACGTGAATCCAAAAGATTACACGTACTTACCTACCTTGGTATCATCTCGATATCGTAGTTTTTTGACAGATCGCTAATGGGTTAGATACCTACTATGCACGTTCCATTCGTGTCCCCGATACAGAACTACATACCTACCTATAATTTGTAACAACAATGATGACTAACATAATTATTGATGACCGTCAAGTAAATGAGTTAAAGTTTGGAATAACTATTTAAGTGCTGTAACAATTTACATAATGATTCAGAACCGAAATTATCGTTTTCATACGTTTCCAGTTCCTTCGTTGTTGATTACTTAATGTTAGATTCTTGGTGAGGCCTACAGCAATGGACGTCCATCTGAAGGCTCACACAGCGCTTTCCTCATACGCTCAACAAGTGTCAACATATAACTGAAGGGGCTGTGTGACTACAAATGATTTTATCTCGATTAATGCTATAAACGGCGTGCAGAAATGGAATTTGGTCAGCTATGGTCGGGATCAGCGCGGAGACTGGAGTGCGGTCCCAACCGACAGCGCTGGAGATGCCCTGCATTATTCATGAGCGGGTGGAAAGTTTCGGCTGCTCGAATACAAAGTTGTGGGTCAAGGCTCGCCGGACCAGAGCCGACGAGACACTCGGCGATCATTTAGATGCAACCTCGTTTTTACTCGCTTAATTACATATTATGGTTTCCGCGGCCGCCTTTCCACGGTTGCACAAACTCAAAACTCGACTTTACGACACGAGGCTTTCGATTCGGTCATGGCGTCTGTTCTTCTCGCTAGTCGACTCGGCCGGTAGCCTGGCGTCCTGCGAGATCATGAAGTGGCGTGCAGTTCATAGAGGCATAAAAGCACCGCTCGCCCAAATGGAAACGTCAATGCTCATTTTCCATCAAAACAGTTGGTGAATAGGTATTCTGACTAACTAATGCCTACCCTAGCTCTATAACCTGTGCACGCCACTGATATGAACAATAAGGGATCCATATTAAGCGCATAGGGAGTAGGATAGTTCGGATCGGGTGATGCGCCTCTCACGGAATGTCTTCGGTTCAGAACGCATCGCCGACGATTGTGTGCGGCGCGATAAGGACGGGACGGGGTCGGGCAGCGGGCTATCTGAGGGTTATCGCAGCACGCGGCGACCCCGTGCCGCGGCCCGTCCGCCGGCGAGCTCGGTGAAAGCAGCGGTAAATTAATCGCTCAGGTGGATTCCGCTTTCGAATCGAATTCTTATCGGCGTTCGGGTGTCGCCTCGGCGGGACCGGTTCTTGATTTCCTATAGGTGCGCGCGTCGTGCGTCTATTTCGGGAGTCGTTGACCGCGGGTTTGGCAGTGCGGCTCCGGTTTATTCTCTTCGCGGCGTCGTTCCGGGAGCGGGCGAGTATTTCAGGCGCTGACGTCACCGGGGAGCGTCGCCCCGGGCCGCCGGCGAGCTACCCTGCCACCCCACCTGCGGCGGACGCTCGGCGGCCCGAGGGCGCATTCCGAGGGCTCACGAATATGATATCCCACGTGGCGAGGGCGGGCGAGCATTGTTGTGCGCTATTTGCGTCCCGCGGCGCTAAAACGAGCCGCAGATCCGACGCCCGTCCATCTGTCCGCGTCGCCGTGTCCACGAGCGCTGACCGCGGCCGGGGTCAGCCGGGGTCACGTCACACGTAGCCCGCAAACGAATACACGCGGTGAAAACGAGAAATTACTGGTAAAGCTTTGGGTTTCGTCAAAAGCCGAGTATTTGGCGCAGCGAAGCTGACCTCCTCGGCGCAACAGGTTTGAGCGACGAGCTTTCTCCGGGCGATGTGGTCGCCTACTTCACCTGCACTCCGATTCGTGTCCTCCTTACTTGCGTGCAGTTTATCTCATTTTCGTTCATTAGCCTAATTGAACAGAACGTGTGCCCGAAAATGCAGACAATGTTCGTACAGCGAAATTTAAATGTTTTTCTCGAAATCATTACCTGCATCGCCGTCCAGTATGTAGTTAACGGTTGCGGAACGTTAACGTACAATTCAAGATTCGAATGTTACAATGTAAAAAGCTTCGACGATGCGGTCGAAGGAGTGGCACGGGGCGGTGTCTCGAGGAACCGTCGAAACTCTAATGGCTACGACATTCTCCTCATAATCCTCTCGACAAGGATTTTATTGAAATCGATTCTAATTTCTAATGCATTCTCGTTAGAATCTTTCAATGTAACGCGTCTAGATTTCTAGTCGAGTGAGACTATAAACGACAAACTAGTTCCGTAACAATCTGAGCGGCCGTGCTAGCGCCGAGGCGCAATCGGCTGATCGTCGATTTACATCTTAATGTGTCTAGCTTGTCTAGAACTTTTTTACATCCGAATAGGTACTAAAATTCTACATCAATGTCCGAATTGCTTACAGTCAGGACTTCGTCAAATATAATGAGCTATTTAAGATTTTTATACTTTCCGAAAGAGGAACTCCAACGGGGTCAAAAGCTATAGTCTGGTTAGTGGTTAAATAATGAGGAACGCGACGCGGCGATACGGGAATGCTTGTAATAATTCGGCAGAGCTGATAACGAGATAAGCGCAGGCCCTCTGCTCTATCGGAACCGTGATAGTGGGAACAACGTGTTCACATTCATTCAAATACAAAATATAGCAGTCAATTTGTGTTTTCAATGCATCAAGTTGCCAAAGAAACTAGTTAGATTTCCCACTCCAAGCTCAACAGAGATGAGTGAGGAATGCGAACGTGGTCGTGCTAGGTATGATCTGTTGAAGCCCATGCAGTGTCTAATGTCTTGTATATCAGTATTTGCTTAAGATCAGCTCGCCGCAGAAACGCTGTGAAAACCGCAATGCAATTGTTGTTACAGGCTGAATTTGTATTCATCTTGCTACAACAGTGCATTTGTCAGCCTGTCGGAAGCCAGCCAGTTTCTTCCACTTCGGCTTAAATACAAAATTGTAGCATGAATAAAAATTCAGTCTATTTCAACAGTAGTTGTAGCTATTGTGATCACAACTTTCCTGCAAACCATAGAACAAACTCAGATGCTAAGGCCTCAAGCGACGTTCATGACACGTAACGATTCAGAGTTGGGACTTAATTCGTCGTAATGATATGGAATTAAGCCACAAACATTAACAAACGTTTCAATTAGCTAATTACTATTATCTAATTTGTCATAATGGCTTCACAATGGCGACGCTCGACGCACGGCCGCTAATGATCCGGATCACCACAGTTAAACACACTGTTGTTTAGAGTTGATGCAGCGTTTAAATCGATCACGTTATACGGTTGCTCAGTTACATCTACTTTTATTTTTATGACTAGCTTCACTGACAAATAATGACGATGCATTACGACTTGGAACATAATGTTTGTTATTTATGTTCATTGTTTCTAGCGATAGTAGTTTCTTAACTTCCTACTAAGTTGTGCCTAATATTATATATTTATCAGAACATCGGGTTTGTGAATTGTGACGGTTCAAAATGTATTAATTGTCATCGAGATCATATCATCTCAATCGTTCGTATACCTAATATACCAATGTTTTTATATATAAAGTGTGATATACTAAATATATTTACGACTTATAATATTTATTTATATTTAGCTGAAATTATGGTTTACTTACTGGGACAATGCCTTCAGGCTAATAATAGCAAAAGACTAAACAGTGTTAGCCAAACTGAGTTGATTTGATTGAGCTATCCTTAACGTAACACTGTGGCAATCATGAATTCGTATTATACTCTAGGAAACGGGGCGATTCGTTGTATGGAGACCCCTGCATTAAATCCTCAGTCGTTGAAACTTGGCAGGGTTGTAGTAAGTATAGAATAAAACAAAATTTCCAAAAAAATATTAAAAAAAAACACACGGATGTTAGGTATATAATATACAGGTGTAACTGTTCACAATTTATCAATTTCTATTTTTAAATAACAGTAATTAGTATATTTACACTCAAAACTGAGATATCAAACGAAATAATAATGCTGAACATCGATATTTAAACCGATATCATTATTAAACCTAAACTGCGTTTACGCGATAATGTACCTTCCTGCTTTAACAATTGGGTATAGCATAAAAAACCACTAGCTTTATTGCCTAGACTACTAGTTGAGGCCTCAGATTATTTTTATTCTGCTTTCAGAACGCTTTGCTTTGTTTCATAGTATTATGATCTTGCAAAGATTAGTGAGTCCCATTTTATCTTTACTGATTTCGTATTTTTCAGTTTGTTTTAAGACTCCAATAATAAATGTGGTCCTCCAAACTGTCGTCGTCGTCAACTGACAAACGTCAACCGAACCCGAACACAACTGGGCATAGGTCTCTTGCGAGGCCTCCAACGTGGGGATCGCAAGAAACTGCTGTACTATGTATTTAATTAGATTCCAAGATAACCAGTCTATTGGAGGACTTAGGAACTTGTCTTTCTCGATCGTAAATTTGTTTGTTTGGTCTCTGCGTTAATTATAATATGGTTCAGCCTCCATTTTACCACGGGTGTGTCCCTTCAGTTCAAGCTTATGCCCGTGTGCATTGAAGTAGGTATGCTACGAAGCGTTGCATGACTCACATTTAAAAAATATTTTTTCTTGTAAAAATGGCCATGTATAATTTGTAAGTCTTTGCTTAGTTCTCTGATAGTTTTTCTCTAGATATTTAATAACTTTAACAGTTTATGTGAGCGCGTACTGCTCTCAGAAATGCTTGGACGAATTAACATAAATGTAAATTATAAATTTTGTGTGAAGCGACAGGTTGAATTAAACAAGGCATAATAGAATAGACACTGATTTGCAGTAAGTAACAGAACAGGGAAACCAATATTAATATTAGATGTTAGTGTTGGTTGGCATATTCGAACATGTTGCGTTGTGATGAGGCACTTGGCAGTAACAGGTAGGTGCCCACTACAGTTATCTGCCAGCGATGCATGCTCTCATAATCCTATGCTAATGCGGAGGTGTTTTATTCAAATTTTCCTCGTAAAATATAACTCTAACATTATATTAGCTCGGACTCGGGTCGTTAACCTCCGAGAAAAGATATTAGGAATAAAATGTTGCGTTATATTTTATTTGTAATAGCTACCTTCCTACCTACCTACCTTCTAAGTTGAAGTTGAAACGAGCCCACGCTTGCAGCTATACCTACTTCTATACCTACTTAGCTATCGTTAGAGCCGCGTTAGAGGCTATATACTGACTGGTTCTGGCAACATTGGCGACGCAAGTTCTTTTGAAATTATTAAGCTCCATCTTAGACGTCACTATTGCTCTCTATTAAGTTTGATCTTAGTTAAACTGTGCCTTTTCATATTATACAGGGTAACTTGTAATTGTAACTAAATGGCTCATTCAGCCTTTTCGTATCTGTCCAATTATCATACTATTGACATAAGCACACTTATGAAGTTTCCTATTTATTGACAGGCAACCATAGACGCATATCGTTCTTTACAATCGTGAAGCCATGTGCCCTTTCATCAGATATTTCGTAACTCGTGTCCTCGTATCTATTAATTACAAGTACCTACGACTTTCCTTTTCAAAATAGTCATGAAGCTGCAACACTAGCGTTCTTGGTAGTCCTGTAAGCACCATACATCTTTGGCGATGGATGGTTTCTACGACCTGACTGATTCATGTGCCTTTACTGTACTGCTGTGTATAAATGATTTATTTTAATACATTGTTATGCTTAGTCATTGGGTATGTTTATAAAAAATGTTGAGCAAAGATAAATATCAATGTGTGAAATCGATTAAAACTTCTTCCTAAAGAAAGTCGATTGTTTTCAAAAATCTAATCAGTATCATTGAATCGAGCTGCCAAAAGTAAAATAAATGATTGGACAGAAAATAGGCAGTGAAAACTACATGCTCTCAATTAGTGACTGTCATAAGTTTAAAAAAAATATTACTCTCTGAAAACAATTTACCTATAATTCTAAAAACTACTACCTACTCCTAACTTCATTCAGAGAACGAAAATATGATACTTCTCTGAAAGCTGATGCATTTCAGATTAACTATTGGTTGGCACTCAGCAGCCCATCTGAGTGAGGATCCGGCTATGAATAATATTTTTCGGTAATCTTTTTCTTTAATTCAAGAAGACTTCTTGAATAATAGTCAAGTCAAGAATAATAGTTTCCATCGCTAGGATAGAGGACGCGTCAGGTCGGTTATGTGGCGTCACGGCTCAATTCATTTTGCCGTGTTCGTGTGTTCCCCCCCCCCCCCCCCCTCCCCCCCCCCCCCCTGTTACCACTCCATCACGCGATTAAATGCTAATTGCTACTTACATTTTTATTTGAAGAATTCAATGCTGCAAATGTTTGCTCCGTCGACTACACGGTTAAAAGTTACCTAAAAGATTTTTTGCTCCACGCTTCTGTGAGTTTTAT
The DNA here is from genome assembly GCA_964035005.1 of Erebia palarica. Taxonomy (NCBI): domain Eukaryota; kingdom Metazoa; phylum Arthropoda; class Insecta; order Lepidoptera; family Nymphalidae; genus Erebia; species Erebia palarica. Next base: position 60,919,761 of record OZ035983.1, on the reverse strand, counting down.
GAATCTAAATTTTCATAATGTGTACCTATTTACTTACCTATATATTTTACAATCACAAAAAAGTCTGAGCTAGTTCAAAGACTACCTAGTTTAGGAACTAGGAAAGCAGCCTGGATGTAAATAAGAATTTTATCATTAGTTCTATGTGAATTGATCAATGAACTAATTATAATATATCATTGCAGTGATTGAGAATAACGGTCGTGAAGCTAGTTTACAATCAATCGTTTTTTTACTAAGTACCTATAATGTACTCTATTCATTTCATAGAAGGTAATGAATATAGAATCTAATCGTATGTAGTGTACGTAAAACAGTGTAAACAAGTAACGTTTTCCCTCCGGACAGCTGCAGCAGTTCAAAAGACATCAACGTCTCCTGTTGCTGACGCGTCACCTTCTCACGATTTTCTTAGTTCACTATGCCAACTTACTTATAAAATTAAATGTTCATAGAAAAATACTAGTTGTCAATGTTAGTCACTTGCATTATCGTCTTAGTTATTCGTTACTCGTTAGCAGTTTGTACGGCATTTGCGGCATGCGTGACGTAACCTAGAAACAGTATGTAACGCTTCGTAATTATACTAACTACATACTTGTTTCAGCTTGCACTACAGTTAATTATGGCTACAATACATTCCATTTGATATTTAAAAAAATAATGTGCTCCACCAATAAATAATGTTATTGAGGCAAAACTTTTGCAGTTTTCAATTATCAGAAAGGAACTATACTTACATGGAAATGCAAATCTCCACGAACTATAATAAGTGGTTGGTAACTTTGTAATGATTAGGCAAAGGCCGTCATAAACGTGGAGCTAGCTAAATGGAAAGCGGTAATGGACAACAAACAATCCCCAACGAATCATACAATTAATTTCCATTCTTTTATGAAAATTAATCAGCAGAATGCGATGTAATCGCATGTCCACGGACACTCAGCGCGCCCCGCGGCGGCGGCCTAGCACCCCCCCCCCCTTCCCCCCAGGGCAGTGAGGGGGAGGGGGCAGGGGGGAGACGCGTAGCTGGAGGGGGAGGGGGGAGCGCGGGTGTGGCGCTACTAAAAACTATTATTGAAGACATTTGCAATTTAATTAGCGTCGGCTCTATAAAGGTTCGCGCACACTGACGTGCTTGTGGTTCAGTGCACACGCGACTAAGCGTTGAGCTTCGAACCTCTCAATAATTGCTGAGATCTATTCCGCGACACGGGAAAACTGTTCGGCTACAGATATTGTATTTTGATCACGTTTTGTGTGACCGCATTTACTGAGCGCCTGTCTTCTGTCTTGTATCGCCATCAGTTTTTACTACACTGATGGTAGGCCCTACACCAGTTTGCTGGGACCCTCCATACCTCTACCTTTAGCCTCCTGATTGACGACGATGTTTTGTAAATTACAATTTCGCTGGCCTGAAATATTGTTAACGGTACTGAGAATGTTCTTCCAGAATGCTTCAATTGTAACCTTCGCGTGGAAATGTTTGAACAAGTGGACACAGTTGACACAGCTTCGGCAGATGCGCTGTGGGCTTGTGTATACAATTCTGTAGTTATTATAGTATGATAATTTACGTGACGACTATATGTCTGTATGGTGTGGAAAAGTTACTGGTGGGTCGAGGTCGTCCTGATATGGGAACCGAGGGTTGGCAGATTATTGTCTCAAATTAAGAACTTCATTACTCGTTCTAAGCAAAACTAGTGTCTCTGTTTGTATCCACAATATATCAATAGGCACAATATAGCAATAACACTATTCTTTAAGTTTACCTACATGAGAATTCCAGAATATTCTAACTTTTAATCTGCAAAACTCTTTCGTTCTCATCAAAAGATCATTATGATATCAAAGTCCTAGGTATTGCTCTTTTTTTTTTTTTTTTTCTTAATTGAAGAGCTTAGTCAGTGTTCACAACATGTGCAGCGGTGTGTTCTAGTATGGAATGTGTGGCTGGTGTGACCCCTGGCGGCGGCGCCGTGGACCGGTCGCGGCTGGTTTCCCCGTCACCTGCGGCCGTTCGCTTCCCACAACCCCCTGTCAGGAACGACGGATCTTACTGTCATCGTAGCTACGTGCAGATCAGAGTATCGCACACATCTAATATTGCTGCTTTAGCGATTAATTCTTTTCATTATTCATAATGACCACTGAACTTGAAATTTATCTAGTTCATCACGCCAACGTAGCCTCGGCCTACCACGCTGGCGTTGATGAGTTTGGGGGGTCCAAAAGGAAGTATTTAGCCCACAAGAAGCACAAGGTAGGGAGACATGGAAGAATCGGAGGGAGGCCTTTGCCCAGTCGTGGAACAGCATAGATTAGATTCATAATGAAATTCAAATTTGCCTAGTCAAGTCTTTCATGTCTTTACTTCATTGCCTTGTATTGCCTTAAGCTACATTTCAACATGTTTTTCCGAGCCTTCTTGTCCAGCTTTTCAATTCTCTAATAGCATATTCCTCCAAGAAGCTAGACTTGTGTCATCTATTTTATGACGATCAATATTTGTATTTTGGAGATATTTAAATGATTGTCGCTCGGTCTACATACATACTTACACGTGTACGCTTTCCCTTTTCCCACAGAGTTTCTGGATTTGCCATTACATAGATTTAAAGACTGTGTAAACAGCATTTGTTAAGTCGAGGTTATTACACTATCGATGATTTTATTAACGACAAAGTTGCATGGAAGCAACCGGCCTCGCATCCAGTGACCCACAAGTCAGTGTAATACTTGTAACGTATGTGTTGTGTTGTCTACATATTGTAACCTTTCCTTTTTTGTGAAAAGAGCAACTGCTGAGTTTCTTGCCGGCTCTTCTTTCGTATACGTAACTTTTCATAAGTGACACAATAAGCATGATGACAGTAACCAAGAATCAATGAAATTATGAATTTATCTAATGAAATAGGATTCATGGAATATAAAAAACGTATTTATTTTTCTATTTCGAGTGAGATTGCTATTTATTTTGATAAAATAAAACTATAAAATACAGCAATCCGCCATAATGGATTAAACGCCTAGAAGCGAATGACGTCACAATAGTTTGTTTCGAGCTTTGACAATCACACTATTGTTTACTGCACACTGCACAGAGTGCATTGGTAATAACAATAGTGACGTCACAAACGACGCCATGAAACCCGCGAGCGTTTCGGCGTGATTTTTAAAATTTAAATTTCAAATGCCAATTTTATCTACTAAACCTAATTTTTCTGCTGAAATAAAAAAATTTTTCGAAATAGTAGATACTTCCGGAGATAATCTGACCATTTTTCAAAATCAGTCATCATGCCTATTGTCCTACATGAAATAAATAAATCATGTATCATTTTTATCATTAACATTATTACACGTAGTTAGACACATACTGTTCGCTAGTAGTTCGATAGTGATGGTCGCGTCGCCCGATGTCAGCGGGAAGCAGATAGTGCGGTGTTTGGCGCTCACTCACGAGGAGCGCTATTTATAGCCTCTGTGTGTGTGCTCTGTGTGTGTAGCGCGAGCTGGGTGTGTGCGTGCGTCCAACAGAACACTAAAAATACGGCGCCGCGACAAACTGACAACGTGGCATTGCTCTACACTTGTTTATATCGATATGGGGGTTATTCAATGGGGAGATAAACAAATTGCTTTGAAGCTGACGACTGACGACGGATTAGGGCTTCCTCTAGCGCTTCAGACGTTAATGGCATGGCACCGGCTGTGACATGGTTACCAAACCTGCTCTTTTAATCGCTCTTTAGCTGTGATAAACTACGATAGCTAAAGTTCATCCTCGGTGTGGCCGATATACTCCACCAAATGGCAGATAGATCTACAAGCGAACGTTCGTTGTTTGAGGTTATGTCATACACATGTCGGATTGTAGGTTATGATTTCAAAATCCATTACGCCGATCGATGGCAAATCATGGTGTAACAGTGCAGTTAATAAAATGAGAACTGGGTACCGATAATAAGTTGCTACCAGGTAAAATGCTCTTCAATGTTACGGATTGCTGTGGCCTAGATCATGATAGCGTTAGCGAGCGCAAACTCATATGTGAAAATTAAAACACTTTTTACTTTTAAGCTTTAGCTGTACAGTTCCATGTCAGAAATGATTGAGCAGCAGGTATTTGGAGGCAGTAGGTGCGTGCGGGGGTGCGGGGGTGCGGGGGTGGGGGAGGGCTCAAGCCGGTTGTCCGGCGACCAGCTCCGAGGTCCGGTGCTCGTTAATTGCGTTAATCTCGGCTGCGGCGACTTTCACTCGCATCCTACCAGCCTCCCCGCTGCCTACATGTGGACACTTGTCTCTCCAAACTGTCATGCTAAGCGGTCACCTAGGTACTCTTCATGTCCCAGAAATTTATTGAAACACAAGCCGGTGATCAAACACGCCCTGCTGTAATAACATGTAATATATTAGCAAGTAGTGACCACTGACCACCCGCGTCGACGCTCCCGAAAGAAGTTCGAAATGTCCACCTTCATTCCCTATTTACATGTGTCTGTGCAAAATTTGAGCTTTTTAGGTACAACTACAAGACGAAGGTTTGAGCTGGGCGTAGTCCCATCCTGAGTCAAATCAGGATTTTGCTTTTTGTATGAGATAGGACTAGTTACAGACCCATTTCCAGAGAATCCATAGGTACGCTATTTATACTTACCATTTTATCTAGGTTACTAATCGGTCGAAATAATTTATCAAAACCAAATTACCGAAAATGTGTGTAGAGTATTATGCTGATAATAAGTAATAGATGTGGTAAATATCGTTTGATTTTAAAAAGTTTAAAAACATGTCGGTTACGATATTGATAAAACAGGAACGGATAAAAAATACCGTTAAGAATGAACTCGGATGGAATTAATGTAAAGATACAAGATTGTATCAGCGAGTGAAGCCAGTATTAAGTTTGACTGCACATTTTAATGAGACGCTAAGTTCGGCGTGGGAGTCGACGACCGTGGCGGAAGTGGTTACAAATTAACAAATAATAAACAATCACAATAGTGAAGTGACAGCAGGTGACAATGGCCCTTGTTACGACTTACGACTGGTTAGTGGTTAGTGAAGGCTCGACCCGATATCTACGTGGTCGGTGGTGGTGGAGAGGTGCCAACGTGCTGTATGCAAATTGCTGCTTGTTAGCAACTTGGAGTGGCATAAAACACTTAGCTGTTTATTTTCGGAGTCACATGCGTTTGTAACTTAATACGATATCCACTCAATGTTTCAATAATAACATTAATCCGTCCATACGACTAGCTTAATAGTAACATAAAATAAGAGAAAAGATGGGGAAAAAATCTGGGGAAAGGGGAAAAATTTGAGGGAGCTGCAACAACTAATTCAATTGTGCATCTTTTGAGCGATCCACAGCAGTAGCAAGTTATAACCTTACAAGACATATTGTAAAACCATCTCCTTAGCAAAATAATTGATATTCTGGTCGCAAATTAACTGTTGCTTGCAAGTGAAGCATTAATAATGACTGATGAAAGTGATATTTGACGGGACGCGTGTGATTTGGCCCGTGCAGGGCGCTTGTTGGTCATCAGGGTGTAGGCACGGGAGGGACGGGAGGGACGGGAGTGAGGGGAGACGGCAGGCATGAGGCAGGGTGACACCAACTGTTGATTCAGCGATAGCGCGCGCCGGCCGCCCCTCGGATACATATTGACAGTTGACAGTCAACAAACACACCACGCTAAATTGACACCGTTACCTTCCCTGAATGGTTTTATGACTTTGCTATTGTTTTTATTGACATAGACTTTTTGTTTTACTCCTCTTAAAATTAGTCTCAAGTTCTCTACAGGTTAGATTCTTGCATGTTCCACGTTTTCACTTCCTGCAGTCATTATAAATGCTCATCAAATATCTTGTCTTTTCGATAGAACTTTAGGCATGCCGTGTACTTACTTAAATTTAAAAATTATTTTCTGCGAACACTTGGATGATTAATTATAATTTATCCAATAACCAGAATTTCGTCTCGTTTGCTGAGTCAGGGTAGGGAGTAGGGACGGCATCCTAGGACTTTGGCTCTAATTTTTCTCCTGTAAAACATTTCGACTGTGCTGCTGTGCTGATTTCATGATTTTTTAGACAATTAATTGTACTTCCTATACATGCTGTTGTGGAGGCTACAAATGTTTCACTCTAGCTTGCTTTAGGTAACGTTTGCACTGCGAAAAATATTTGTAGGAATTCTGTGACACTAGAAATCATATGGAGGTATGGGCACTCGATTTTGATAAGATTTCACGCGGTGCGGTAAAAATTATATGCGCACGAATATCAGTGCAAAACGTAGCCTTAGTGATAGATAGATAAATGATCCATTTAGTGTGCTTTTCTTGAAATGTTTTGTGTGTCCGGGTCCGGGCGGGAGGGGCGCATTAGTAAGACGCACGTGTCGCCTGCTCGGCCGACGTGATGCTATCGAACGACTAATTTGACTACCAACAGATTCCCAACAACTACACAGTAGTCTGTAACACACAACGCAGACGTGTCCAATAAAACTGCACAAATATAAGTCGTTATAATGTTACGAAGTGAGATATCAAATCCACTTCATATTGTCGACTAAGCAGAATATATTCAAGACTATCTCACGCGGTAAGATTTCACCCGGATGAAGTTTCTGAATAGCCTGTATTGGTGGGGTTGTACGTTATTAGAGAGGACTAATGTTCGCCTCTATTAGGTAGTAAGTTATTTTATTTTATTCAGAAAGCTCACAGCTACAGCATAGATGGATAGACAAATAAAGAATAAGTATAACGCCAATTACAAGTTTTCACAGATAAAATTTACATGAGTTAAAAATAGCTGTAGAAAGGAAATAAGGTGGAAAAATAAATACTACATAGGATGTAATGAAAGAAATAAAAAGCTTATAGTTAGGAAGATGAATTAATGCAAGAGAAGAACCAGAGTAAACTAATATTACGGATGATTCAGACAATACTAATTATTAAGATTAAGATCCAGAAAACTACTTCAACTCAGGCTGTGAGAGTCAAAGAATTAATTGGCTAGAATTCTGCGCATATTCTACGTGCTACGCCTACGTTAGTTTATCTTTTGATCTACAGGGTGAAATCTGGTGACAATCACCTCAGTGTAACAGGCGATTCGCGCGATACAGTCGATGACCATTAAAACGAAAGCAATATAAAGTAGGTTCCATTGAACAGCCAGTACATGTGAATGTGTAGAGTAGGGGGTGGCCAGCCAATAGCCATGTAGTGATGGTCGCAAGGCATGCGGTATGCAGGCGAGCGCGGATAGCAGGTGCGCGTGCGACCTTTGCGTGCGGACCTTGACTCACGAGTCGTGGCCGCTGCTCACCATTCGAGCGAGGCCTCTTGCCAACAGCGAGGCCTCTCGCCGACAGCGAGGCCTCTCGCCGACAGCGAGGCCTCTCGCCGACAGCTGTAGCCTGTGACGACCACGACACTCCGCAGCGATTATCCTGCGCGCTCCCACTGTCAATGAAGACTTGACGCCCGAGAGCCCCCTCAGAGCTGCTTCACTATCTCTGCAAAATTTGTTACACCAACTAACTCTGCGAAAGTCAAGTTTTTGTTCTAAATGATGATTTAAATCTTCTATTGGTTCCTAATGAATATTATACCGCTAAGAAGTTTAGGAATTAGGCCTGTAGTTATGTACTAGACACGCCGCAGCGATTATCCTGAGCGCTCCCACTATCTGAACAACACATGTTGCCACTGAATCAATGAAGACTTGACGTCCGAGAGCCTCCTTAGGCCTACTTCACTATCTCTGCGAAATTAGTTACACTAACGAAAGTCAAGTTTACTCAATACTCAATATCATTTATTCAATACAGTTACACTGTAGGTACACTTATTGACGTTAAAAATCTTCTTAATATATATAAATCTCGTGTCACAATGTTTGTCCTCAATGGACTCCTAAACCACTTAACCGATTATAATAAAATTCGCACACCATGTGCAGTTCGATCCAACTTGAGAGATAGGATAGTTTAAATCTCAAATTATAGTCGCAATTTTAATTTATTGCTAATTATTTGTCTGTTATTATTTGACAGTCACAATTATCTGTTAACTCCAAATGATTCTAACAGATGTCGATACCTTTCGACTGGGTCGAGTAAGTAATCAATAGATGGCGCTGCTATGGTAAATCTACGAACGTGTCATATAAGCTACATTTTAACAGCATAATTACCACGTGTTGTTGACGCTATAAAATTAATTAAATTTATTTTGTAGTGAATGAAATACCGTATAATTCAGCTAATTATTTGTCTGTTATTATTTGACAGTCACAATTGTTTACTATAATGTAATATAACAAAAACTTTAGACACAGCAACGCGTAGCCGGGTCAGCTAGTTACTTATAAAACATGATGGTGTTAATCGGTAACGGTATCTTAAAACTAAAGCTGTGAGGGTTCCAAACGCGACCTGGTCTGAGAAGAGCCCACAACAAACTCAGCCGGGTTTTTTTATCATCATCACCATCTCACAAATCATCTTATCTAAGGGACTATCAGAGCCATAGAGCAAATTATTGCCAAGCTTCCTGAAGTGAGTTTTTGTTATTAATGATGATTTAAATCTTCTATTGGTTCCTAATGAATATTATACCGCTACGAAATTTAGGAATTACATCTGTAGTTCTGTACTATATATAGGTAGGAGGTACTCTTTCAAAAGCAAAAGAATTTGACAATCGTCCTATTAGATCTAAATTGTAGACAGTTGATTGTATGACAATGTTACAAGTAATAAAACATAGATTACGTAGACTTTAGTGGAACTGGAAACAGGTGTAAGATTACCGGTGAGATCGTGTTTATGCGTTGTAAGGGTTTACTTATACTACTACGAAAGCGTTACTTAAACTGTTGCTCTGGCTTTACATTTTTTTTTTAGTTTGACATTATTTTTGTTATATTATTTTTTTTTATTGAAAATAATACAATAGAACTTAATGCTAGCTAGCCTAACCTAATTACTATATGGAATGGAATGGTGGCAAGAATGCTGGCTGCATTCCCGCGCTGGACAGCCAGGCAGTGGCGTGCAGTTCATAGAGGCATAAAGGCACTGCTTACCCAAATGGAAATACTTCGAATGGAGTTCTTGCCGGCTCTTCTGAGTAGAATCAGCTTTCCGAACCGGTGGTAGAGTCTTAACGTTTCATAAGTGGCTCAAGCTGCCCTACATGAAATAAATAAATCATTTATCATTTGTCATGGCTCATATTTCACCAAACAGGTATTCTGACCGCTTAATGCCTAGCCCGGCTTCAAACCCTGTGCACGCTACTGCAGCCAGGCTGATCCTTTGCGCAAAAAATGAGCCAGCCCTTCTGTCACCAGATGAGGCAATTAATTACAACAAATGTAACATTATTTTGCAATGGACTCGTGGGCAATGCCCCAGCCCGGTAGCCGTAACTCGTATCGCGCTTATCAGTAATCGCTCCGATATCGACGGCTAACATTTTGGATAAGTGCCCCTGTAATTCTGTGATAATAATATTTTATTTATTTTTATTTAATGCCTTTAAAAAAAATATCAAAATTTACACCACAATTTTGCAAAGCACTAGACTAAAACACAGGCTGGCGTTTGTAAATTGCAGCCTAAATAGATCGTAGTTTGCGTTATGGCTGACAGAAAGATCGACGAAGTTATATCACTAAAGTTCACACAATGTAGCATGATGGTTTACTTATTTTAAATATATCTGTTTAGTAAGAATGGCGACCGAAAAGGTTTTATTTTAGATATTAGTGTAACTCACGTTAGTTTATAGCTTAAATTGGCTATTAAGTCTATAAGATATGATAGTCCATTTTTCAAATGTTTCTTTCTCCTTTTGCATTCAATTTCTGTACATCTCGTATCTATTTTCATTTCAGCATTATGTCTGTGGACTAAAGAATTTAGTTTAAGTTGATTCTTATATTTTTAACGTGTTTCATCATCTCGGTTTTTATCCTGTCTCAATTGTTTTATTTCAATCAAAGCCGCGGTAGACTACTAACATTTTTTTTATTGTTTCAGTTTTTCCCTCCACATTATTTGTTTTCATTCTCAGATCATATTGAATTACTAGCGAATGCCTGCGACTTCGTCTGCATGGTTTGAGGTTTTTTGGTTCCCGCGGGCACTCTTTAATTTTCCAGTATAAAAGTAGCCTGTGTGCTATTCCATACTATAATCTATCTCAGTGCCAAATTTCAGCCAGATCCGTTCAGCCGTTGGTGCGTGATTGAGTAACATCCATTACCATCACAATGCCTTTTAAAAAACGAAAGACAATCTGTCGTAACTTGTTGTCGCCAACTCCAAACACAGTTTACGAACTCATTATGATAACAAAATATTATTAATGAACAACTCCAACAATATCCAATCTAGGATAAGTACTCATAAAATAATAGAAAAACAATTTAAACAAAGCTGAACGATAGCAACAGGCGAATATTAATCAATAATCAACTCAACAACATGACATAAACTAGCAAAAAGTAACTTCCTCGAACATTCACTAGATGTCGCTATAATTCCGACACGGTCAATGAGTTTATATAGGTTGTATATAATTAATAAAATAATATTAGAAATAACAAACGCCGACTTAGACGATATCTTAATATATATAAATCTCGTGTCACAATGTTTGTCCTCAATGGACTCCTAAACCACTTAGCCGATTATAATAAAATTCGCACACCATGTGCAGTTCGATCCAACTTGAGAGATAGGATAGTTTAAATCTCAAATTATAGTCGCAATTTTAATTTATTGCTAATTATTTGTCTGTTATTATTTGACAGTCACAATTATCTGTTAACTCCAAATGATTCTAACAGATGTCGATACCTTTCGACTGGGTCGAGTAAGTAATCAATAGATGGCGCTGCTATGGTAAATCTACGAACGTGTCATATAAGCTACATTTTAACAGCATAATTACCACGTGTTGTTGACGCTATAAAATTAATTAAATTTATTTTGTAGTGAACGAAATACCGTATAATTCAGCTAATTATTTGTCTGTTATTATTTGACAGTCACAATTGTTTACTATAATGTAATATAACAAAAACTTTAGCCACAGCAACGCGTGGCCGGGTCAGCTAGTAAATCTATATACCTAAAATATGCCCAAAATGATAAGTGGCCTTACAATATTGATTACGAAATCGCTCGATAGCGTAGCTACATAAGTGTGCTCAGCAAACTACGTACGTAGCTGCGAGTTTCGATACCGCGACTTACGACTTACGATCAGCCACACGGCAGCTCCGCACTCGGAGCGGTGTTCCGTCTTCGCTGCTCAGTGATCCTCCACCTGAGATATTATTGACCGAACGAAGCGGAGGTCTCTGAGTCTACTTGAGTGAATTTGCACTTGTCCGTCCTAGGGTTGCCAAAATAAATTGTCCGTCTGTCAGAGCCTTATAACTTCTGAATAAGCATGATGACAGTAACCATGTATCAATGAAATTATGATTCTATCTAATGAATTATGATTCATGGATTATAAGAAACGTATTTATTTTTCTATTTCGAGTGAGATTGCTATTTATTTTGATAAAATAAAACTATAAAATACACCAATCCGCCATATTGGATTAAACGCCAGGAAGCGAATGACGTCACAATTGTTTGTTTCGAGCTTTGACAATCACACTATTGCTTACTGCACACTGCACAGAGTGCATGGTAATAACAATAGTGACGTCACAAACGACGCCATGACATCGGCTAGCGTTTTGGCGAGAATTTAAAATTTAAACTTCAAATGCCAATTTTATATACCAAACCTTATTTTTCTGCTGAAATAAGATATTTTTTCGAAATAGTGGATACTTCCGAACATAATCTGACAATTTTTCAAAATCAGTCATCATGCCTATTACTGAACGTAATTACTTCAAATTTAAATATAATATGTAAGCCGATGGCCTCCAGCCGAATATGGCTTAAAAAGTTGTAAAAATCTTTATTTCAGGGGGGCTCTCATAGAAGCGAATGCGAAGTGAAATATTTTATATAGCGTTACATAAGGTAGCGGTGTATCATTTTAAAGATAACTAGCAAACCCGGCGAACTCCGTTTCGCCACCAGACGGCTTCCTTTTCAATTTTTCCTGAATTTTCTTTGCTATAAACCTCACGGAGCCCGAGAACTTTCCAACGAATGCAAAACCGTGGAAATCGGTTCGTGCGTTCTAGAGTTATAGCGTCAGGAAGGAAAACCCGACTTATTTTTATATAGTAGATTAGGAATAGAGACTAAAAATATTTTTTTTTTTAATTTTTCCCCTAAAATTGACGAAATGGGAGGCTTTCAAAGTGGAGATTTTCTAACGTCCAAAGTTGACCTCAGAACTCCCAATTTTCTGAAAGGCTGCGCCTGAAACTTGATCAATTATTTGAATTATATCCCGTACTCGAACAACAAATACTAAAATTTGATAAATAATAAGGAAACTAAAGTATTTAATTTTTAATGAGCTTCAGTATTTTTAACAGAACTCCACAATGATGTCAATAGATGGCGCTCTGTATTATTCGTTTGTGAATACCGCGAGGTCTCAGTTCGGGGCGAACCACTAGTGATAATAAGCAATTAGTAGGCAGTCGCAGGTCCCGGCTTCCGGCCAAAGTCGCCGAACTCGCGGAACCCGCTCCGACACAACACACGAGCCTCGCATTCAGCGAGAGGCTACTTTGACACTAATCATACCAGATATGTATCACATATCATCACACACACACATCACATGTATGTATAAATGTATCACAGCAGATACATTTTCACCACAGTCCAATTTACACTGCATTTACATCGAAACGAAATTCAACGACACGTCGTTAACAAATAACAATTTGGTTATCAAATCAAATAAATAACAATGAAGTGAAGCCAGAGAAGAAAAAATAAAACCATTTTTTGAGTAAAAGCAGACCAATCGAGATTTTAGGCGCTCATTTTTATTGTTTTAATATTTTTTTGTAAAAATATAGGTTAAGTATCTATCTAGTTATATTATAGTTACATTATGTAGCCAGGGGAGGCGATTGAGCAACTGTAAAATGCTTTCCCGGACATGTCTTTATCAATAAAGACTAAATAGTGTACATTGATCACATGATAATCAGTTGAAGTACATAATATTGTTATCTTTTGGAATATTATATTAGGAGATAGGACACACTTGGGTGAAAAAGATAAGTTTTGATAGTTCAGTAGAACTTTGCTAGAAGTATACCTACCTATCTTGTGCTAGATTTGATACTAATGTGCGTGTAATAAAATAAAGTAATCCTCATGCCTCCAGCTTTCGTTCAATTTAGAAATCTATTTGAATTAAATGTACTAATTGAGCAGACAAGCTTCACACGCTTAGTAAGGGATTTTTCAAATTTTTATCATACTAATATTAATGCGAAACTTTGGATGGATGTATGGATGTATGGATGGCAGAAATTTGGCATAGAGATAGATGATAGTCTGGAGGATGTATTTATGTATGGATGTTTGTATGTATGGATGTTTGTTACTCAATCACGCTCCAACGGCTGAACGGATCTGGCTGAAATTTGGCACAGAGATAGATGATAGTCAGGAATAGCACATAGGCTACATTTTATCCCGGAATATTAAGGAGTTCCAGCGGGAACCAAAAAACCTCAAACCACGCAGACGAAGTCGCGGGCATTCGCTAGTGTCATATAATTGAACCAGCCCCCCGATTAAGTAAGGGAATCGTAATCGTATTAGTCTATTAAACGTATAATTCGGACCTGCCCCCCGATTGTGTAAGAATTGCCGATCCAATCGTCAAAGTTCGGTGTCAAAGTAAAATAAACCATAACAGTATTGAATTAGAGCTCAATTTTGTGTATCCAGTCTCATGCGTTTAGGTATGTACGATACCATAAACCTATGAGAATGGATACACGAAATTGAGTTCTAATTCAATTATGTTATGGTTTATTTTACTTTGACGCCGAACTTTGACGATTGGATCGGCAATTCTTAAATAATCGCACCTCTGTTTATGGAGGTTATAGATGCTTGCACGTCGACACGTATTTATGTACTCCTATAAAAGTTCGAGTTATACGTTATGAGCTGTCAACTGAATACGATTGGCTCAGACAACTGGGCCTCTGGTTGGACACACTGAATAGGCATGATGACTGATTTCGAAAAATGGTCAGATTATGTTCGTAAGTATCTACTATTTCGAATTTAGCAGAAAAATAAGGTTTCGTAGATAAAATTGGCATTTGAAATTTAATGTTTAAAATTCACGTCAAAACGCTCGCCGGTGTCATGGCGTCGTTTGTGACGTCACTATTGTTATTACCAATGTACTCTGTGCAGTGTGCAGTAAGCAATAGTGTGATTGTCAAAGCTCGAAAACAAACAATTGTGACGTAATTCGCTTCTTGGTGTTTAATCCAATATGGCGGATTGCTGTATTTTATTAAAATAAATAGCAATCTCACTCGAAATAGAATAATAAATACGTTTGTTTATAATCCATGAATCCTATTTCATTAGATAAATGTATAATTTCATTGATTCTTGGTTACTGTCATCATGGCCATTGTGTGCAGTACACAGTACACGGCGAACCTGCACGGGCTCGAAGTTCCGGCGAACCGGTTTGGGCGGGCGGAGGCTCCGCCGAGCGTCGCCAAACGGTCTCATGCCATTGTGCGTTTAATTGTATTCACTTTTTGTCGCCCCACAGCCCACAGCTAAGTAGCCCAGCTGGCTTTTTGTCAACACCATTCTTATTTGTCGTCTGTGTTTTTTTATCATTTATAATCATAATTAAAAAAATTAAAAAACGACTGCCCAAATTAATCTAGTTAAATTAGAATCCTGTTCAACGACTGCCCTGCCAAGAAATCTAAATTAATCTAGTTAAATTAGAATCCTGTTCAACGACTGCCCTGCCAAGAAATCTAAATTAATCTAGTTAAATTAGAATCTTATTCACATTTTTAATAAATGATTTTTTTTTGTGAATCACTGCGTATTGAACCGTAGTGTTATATGTTTTTGGAACTTACTCATCATTTTCTAGATGATTTTATAGTAAATCTTATTTTCGAAATTTTTTTTTCAACTTTATTTTTTAATGCGGGACCATGGTCACCCCATCAATTTTTTTTTAATTTTACTAGCCTATGTCACCCGGAATAAGCTAGGGATTCTAACGATACCTCATTTATCAAAATCGATTAAGGCGTATAGAAGTTATGGTGGACTATACAAACTCACATACATACATACATGAACCCAGAAAACAATATACTCCATTTTTCAGGCAGTCGTATAAAAATGCCTTCTAATTCGAGTTTTCGAGTGAGGACTACCTGTAGCCCGTGTGAAGTTATGTCTGATCAATGTACAGCTAGCTAGCATGCCGGTTACGAGCAACGACTAATGAGTATTAAGTGTTTTAATCAGTGAAAGTTCATATATTGAAGCGAGCGATAAAAACGACGACTGTTTCTTTATTTGGATAATTAAGAACCAAATTTATTTTTTATTTTTTATTAAAAACTTATACATAAATTGTTTATTCAATCACTTGAATTACATTATTCTTCAGAAATGGCGACATTCTGTTGAGTTAATAATACTTACATTATTACTAATAATTTTTGGGCATTATTTTGGTGAAAAGTTAAATCAGTGGGAGTAGGATTGAGTTCATATTCATAATATGAGTGCGTGGCGCTATGTGACATGTCTCACAGTCCACAGTCCACAGTCCACAGTCCACAGTCCACAGTCCACAGTCCACAGTCCACAGTCCACAGTCCACAGCCCACAGTCCACAGTCCACAGTCCACACCTGTATAGCAGTGTGACAGCGCTTGTCGGCGACCCCGCGACGCCTGCACTTTTATATTATACGACTGCCTGAAAAAAGGAGTATACCTATTGTTTTCAGGGTTTATGTATATATGTATGTGAGTTTGTATATTTCACTATAACTTCTATGCGCCTGAACCGATTTTGATAAATGAGGTATCTTTAGAATCCCTAGCTTATTCCGGGTGACATAGGCTAGTAAAATTTTTAAAAAAATGTTGCGGTGACCATGGTCCCGCATTAAAGACTTAAGTTAAAATATGATTAGCTATATATTCATCATCTAGAAAATGATGAGTAGATTCCAAAAATATATAACACTATAGTTCAATATCCAGTGATTCACAAAAAAATATCATTTAATAAAAAAATGTGAATAAGATTCCAAAGGCTATTTATGCAAATCGCTTCTTATGGAGGTAAACTCCGATAATGAAATGGCAGGGCAGTCGTATCTTTTAATTCGTTAAATTAATTTCACTTGTATATTATACGACTGCCTGAAAAAAGGAGTATATTGTTTTCAGGGTTCATGTATGTATGTATGTGAGTTTGTATATTCCACCATAACTTCTATACACCTGAACCGATTTTGATAAATGAGGTATCGTTAGAATTCGTAGCTTATTCCGGGTAACATAGGCTAGTAAAATTAAAAAAACAATTGATGGGGTGACCATGGTCCCGCATTAAAGATTAAAGTGGAAAAAAATACGAAAATAAGATTAGTTATATAATCATCAACTAAAAAATGATGAGTGGATTCCAAAAATATATAACACTGTTCAATATCCAGGGATTCACAAAAAAATATCACTTAATAAAAATGTGAATAAGATTCTAATTTGACTAGATTAATTTAGATTTTTAACTTTTTAGTTCGTTTTTTGGCAGGGCAGTCGTGTTTTTTAATATTTTAAATTATGACTTGTATGATTTCTAGTGTTTATATCACTCCTCTAGCTCCTGAAGGCGGTTCATTGCACCGTGCTCGCTGCACCGACGACGGTTGGCTCCTTGGAACCACCTTGCAACCTTTCCCGCGAACATGGCTGTTATTAATAGTTCGATACATAACGGAAAATTATACCCCAGTAACTTGTGGGAGCTATAATTAGCATAATTACTCTGATATTCTTTTTAGTACATCGGTTTTGTGTAACAAGTATCTTGTGTGCCGGGGAACACTTGGAAAAAAATAATTAAAAAAATTAAAAAACACGACTGCCTTCCAAAAAACGAACTAAAAAGTTAAAAATCTAAATTAATCTACTTAGTTAAATTAGAATCTTATTCACATTTTTATTAAATGATATTTTTTTATGAATCCATGGATATTATGCTATAGTGTTATATATTTTTGGAATCTACTCATCATTTTCTAGATGATGATTATACAGTTAATCTTATTTCTTATTTTCGATTTTTTTTTTCAACTTTTTTCTTTAATGCGAGACCATGGTCACCCCATCAATTTTTTTTTAAATTTACTAACCTATGTCACCCGGAATAAGCTAGAGATTCTAACAATACTTCATTTATTAAAATCGGTTCAGGCGTATAGAAGTTATGGTGAAATATACAAACTCACATACATACATACATACATACATACTTACATACATACATGCATGAACCTGAAAAAAATATACTCCTTTTTTCAGGCAGTCGTATAACAAGGGAATTTTTTAATTCTTGAAGATATATATATATTTTTGATATCATCACATCACATTTACACCGTAGTTGTTTCGTCAATAAAACATTTTCGTGTCGAGCCTCAAAAGTGAACTGCATTTGAAGTAGGTACATAACAGAAAATTATACCCTAGTAACTTGTAGGAGCTATTTGTATAACAGGTATCTCGTATGCCGGGGAATACCTACTTGGAAAACAAGGGAATTTTCAATTCTTGAAGATACAGCATCACATAATTGATAACGATGACAAAGACGTGCCGCCAAGCGATTTAGCGTTCCGGTACGGTGCCGTGTAGAAACCGAATAGGGGTATGGGTTTAATGTAACTGCCATGCCTCTAACAGGTGACCCCGCTACCATCTTAGACTGCATCATCACTTACCATCAGGTGAGATCGCAGTCAAGAACTAACTTTTAGTTGTTAAGAAAAAACGATACTGTAGTTGTTTCGTCAATAAAACATTTTCATGTCGAGCCTCAAAAGCGAACTGCAACGATGCCGTGTAGAAACCGAATACCGAATAGGAAGGGGTATGGATTTAATATAACTGCCATGCCTCTAACAGGTTAGCCCGCTACCATCTTCTGCATCATCACTTACCATTAGGTGAGATCGCAGTCAAGGGCTAACTTGTAGAGGATAAAAAAAAAATTATAAAAAAAAAATCGTTTCGTCAATAAAATATTTTCGTGTCGAGCCTCAAAAGTACCGCTAGCGCTCGGTACAGCGGTATACACTGGTACAGTACAGTGGTACAGTACAGTGGTACAGTACAGTGGTACGGTACAGCGGTACAGCCTACACGAGCACGCATGTGGGCCGTAGGTGTTAGCACGCAGGCCCGTTGCTAGGCCGGTGAGCCTTGGTCACACACAACGCACCGCGGAAACGCGTCCGACGCGAGTCTTACAAGTGATTCAATAGTGAGTACAACGAAGTTTACGTCGCATGGCCGCTGCGCGTGGTAGAGAGCTGCGTGTGGTTACAATTGGGTATTTGACTACTAGTGAAATAAATTATTTTTTAGTGATTATTAAACAAAGGAACTCCCAAAAGTCGTAATATCCACGTCCCCAGCTAGCTTTGTGTCGAATAACCATTTTAAACTATCGATTAAAGTTAAAAGGTGCGTCGAATTTTAATGACGTCACAATTTAAAGTTTCGTACGAATCCCATATTAAACACGCGTTTTGACGTTTGAAAAAAAGTTGTTGATTTGACTGGTTGTCAAATACCCAATTGTTTTCTTTTCAATTAATAATCAATCCGGGATAAAAAGTAACCTGTTCCAAACTAACGAACATCCAAATCCATCTATCCATATTTTCACATTTGTAATATTAGTATAGATTTATTGGTACAGTTGGGTTCCGTCACCCGTTCAGTCGGCGTTGCGTAACGGGCTGTAGTACTTTAGGAGCTTTACAAGCAATAGTTTCGCCTCCAATGTCACCCAGTGGATTTTGAAGCGAAACGACCACTCGTTCTTTCTTCTTTATCCACTACAAGTTAGCCCTTGACTTCGATCTCACCTGATAGTAATTGATGATGCAGTCTAAGATGGTAGCGGGCGCTAACCTGTTAGGGGCATGGCAGTTATATTAAACCCATACACCTATTCGGTTTCTACACGACATCGTACCGGAACGCGTAATCGAATAGAATAGAATAGAAAAGTCGTTATTGGCAGTCAAAATTAAAAATGAGTTACATACATATTATATAAAATGTAAGTTTGTACAGCAGTGTAACGCTACCAACAGGTGAGTCACTCAGCTTGTGTGCCTCTCAGATTTAATACTGGCGATGCCGTCAGGAATCGCGTCTGAGGTGCCAGGTTTCTCAACGCTGATTTTCAGTGACCGCCTTTCGATGCGAACGTCAAAGATATAGCCTTTATATTTTTGTTATAGATAATTACTTTATACTCTAGGAATATCAAGCCGTAGTAGTCCGTACTTTAGATCAATTATTATTTACAATAAACTCCCTAATACTATGAAAGAAGAAAACAAAGAGGCTACCTTTAAAAGACAATTAAGACATTGGTTAATACAAAAATGTTTTTATAACATTCAAGAATTTCTGACTACATAGACCTCAATAGCACGATAAATGTATTTAAAATAAATTATGTATTAAAACTTATAATTATTCAATTATTTTAATTTTATTGTAATAACTTATTTAATATTATTTTAGCCATTGACTACGACTTCTAGATTTAATAACTTGACGAGACTATTTATTTATCTAATATTTGTAATAGATTTAGTGAATCTTGTGTAATTAATTTAAAATTTGCAATGCCCTGACAGGGCCTCATGCCGATGTACTTGTATGTAGACATGGATGCAAATAAATAAATAAATACTTGTGTAATCGCTTGGCGGCACGTCTTTGCCGGTAGGGTGGTAACAAGCCACGGCCGAAGCCTCCCACCAGGCCGGACCAGGGAAACTTCAGAAATTATAAATCCCAAATAGACCCTGCCGGGGATCGAGCCCGGGAACTTACACACTGAGCCACGCCCAGGAGCTCCGCACGTTAAGACAACAGCGCTACACACTGCGCCACGGGGTCTGAGCCACGGGTGACGGGGGTCGTCGTTCTAGACGCGTAACACGAGCGATCCGCCGCGCGTCGTGTCTGGCGCGGGGCTCGAGGCCGCGTCCCCTCTCGCTCACTCGCATGCTTGTTGCCTGCTGATAAATATTTCATCCTCCGTACGCGGCGACACTCGATAACTCCTGCCGGTAAGCTTATTCACTGGACGTACGCGTCGCAGCCCTTGGATGTATAATGGTATCTGGGAATGTTGTACTTATTTCGAATTTTTACAATATTCCTCTTTTTCTGGACTCGTTATCGACATTCTATCTACATTCATAGACATTAACTTAATGCCCCTTTATATATGTAGCATTGTTGTTCCCGTTTCAACCGATGGCTGTCCGCCGCTGTAAAAATGGGGTGCACAAAATGTTACCGATATTAACGAAACGATCACAATAGATCCGAACGCGTACTACAGGTTGAATCCCTAAATTGGCAGTTCCTGATAACAGAATTGCATTTATGAATAGGACAGGATTTCAATGATCGAATCCCACTTATTCAGATTTTTGTAGAAAAGCATGTTGACGAAACAATCGTTGATGCAAAAAAAATTTTGCCTATCAAAGAAGGCAGGCAGCTGATAAATTTTGCAATGAAAATATTGCTGGGCACGATTAGCATAAAACACAGACAACCTATTTACATTTAAACAGTGTGCTACTTGTATATCATTCAAAAAATATAATCGATCATGAATCGCAATGATCTTTGTTTACAAATGTCTCGGTTCTGGCATCACTCCAACGCTTGTATAACACATTAATATACTAAGTCATCACTCGCACACTTGCCGCTCATTAAAGAGTAATATTTTGCTTACAATATCATACCCGTGACTCTTGATAAATAATTGCTAACTTAAATCTAATCTAGTGAAAGAATTTCGATTAATTGATGTGATAATTGCCAATTGTCCGATGGTCTATCGCTTTAGTAACTACCAACTGGTAGCTACTAAAGCGATTACTATTATGTCACTGCTAATGTGTTATATTGTACAGAGATAAGGGTTTGTGAGTACTTATATTGTTTTGTATTAATAAATATTAAATACTAATCTGTCTTATTTCACTTTAAGTGGTCGATCTGATGCTTTCAAAGTTTGTACAATCTGTAATAATTAAAAAAATTAAAAAAAACACGACTGCCCTGCAAAAAAACGGACTAAAAAAAATCTAAATTAATGTAGTTAAATTAGAATCTTATTCACATTTTTAATAAATATTTTTTTGATATTAAACTATAGTGTTACATATTTTTGGAATGTACTCATCATTTTCTAGATGATGATGATATAGTTAATCTTAATTTCGATTTCTTTTTTTCAAATTTAGTTTTTAATGCGTGACCATGGTCACCCCATCAATTTTTTTTAAAATTTTACTAGCTTATGTCACGCGGAATAAGCTAGGAATTCTAACGATACCTAATTTATCAAAATCGGTTCAGGCGTATAGATGTTATGGTGGAATATACAAACTCATATACATACATGAACCCTGAAAAGAATTTACTCCGTTTTTCAGGCAGACGTATAAAAATCAAAGAATTTTTATGCGACTGCTCCCAAAAATGTTTTCAAAAGAAAAATCTATATATGTTTTCAAATATTACAAAGGTATGCAATCAATCGTAAACCATACAACAAATGAGTTCATTGTTCTAACATCGAATCGATAGCTACAACATATGCGTGGGAACACGAACGATGCTCACCTGTGTCCGCGGCTGCACCTCCATTCACGTTGGAGCAGCGTGGTGGTCTCCTATGAGAGTGGAGGCCTGTGCCCAGCTGTGGGACGTTAATAGGCTGTAGTGAATGAATGAATGAAATTAATTTTAGTGGTAAGTATTGTGTAAGCCTATCGGCGGAATTTTGAAGCGCTTCAATTAACCGTGTGCCACTTTTTATACGACTGCCTGAAATAAGGAGTATATTATTTTCACGGTTCATGTATGTATGTATGTGAGTTTGTATAGTTCACCATAACTTCTATACGCCTGAACCGATTTTGATAAATGAGGTATCGTTAGAATCCCTAGCTTATTCCGGGTGACATAGGCTAGTAAAATTAAAAAAAAAATATGGGGTGACCATGGTCCCGCATTAAAGACTAAAAAAAAAGTAAGTTTGTAATCATGATCTAGAAAATGATGAGTAGATTCCAAAAATATATAACACTATAGTTCAATATCCAGTGATTCACAAAAAAATATTATTTAATTAAAATGTAAATAAAATTCTATTTAACTAGATTAATTTAGATTTTTAACTTTTTAGTTAGTTTTTTGGCAGGGCAGTCGTGTTTTTTTTTTAAAATTATGACTTGTTAACGACACAAGTCAGATGTTATGAATGTGGCTTATGTAGCCAGAGCTCAGCTCTCAGCTATTTACATACTGTCCTTAATTATTGATTTTAGGTGTATGTTATGTAATAATATTGAATTAATATTGTCTAGTGACGAGCAAGCTTCAAATGTGGCCATTATCATAATATACCTTACTTATAAAGCATGTTTCACGTTCCACTTTTCTGTGTTTCTTTTATACATTCGAATTATTAATGAATTGATACAAAAACGTCGACAATGTCGGCACGTGGACACTTCCTATAGCTTTCCATTTTAGTATAAGGTATCTAATAATACTTAGTTAAATTATAGATTTTATCAGGTCTCAGGCACAATTGCACAAGACGTTAAATGTGTTTGAGTAAAATTTTATATACCTACCTATCTTTTTCATGTCAACCCCGGAAAAACTTTATGAAAAAGTGCATTAAAAAACCATTAAAAAACTATACTAAATCAGTGTAGGCAGTGTCGTGGAATTTGGCCTTATTTATTTGATTTTCTGCATCAGTGTTAATTGTTGATCAATTCAATACAATATGCTTGTACATTAGTATAGAGAAACGTTATTAATTGGTATTTTATTTGTATGAAGTTCAATTTTTGTTAGAATTGATACTGTTAACTCTGAACAACAAACAAACAACATAATCTTCCTTATATTGTTGTGTTGCGTTATTCCAATGTTTCAATGTAATTTTTATAATTAAAACATGTTGTAAAATATTACTTAATAAAATTAATTCATACGAAGCTATGTAAATATGTATTTTATTTAGTTATATTAGCGTTTTAATTGAAAATTGTGGATTGGTTAGAAGTCTATGTGTGTGTGTGTGTGTGTGTGTGTGTGTGTGTGTGTGTGTGTGTGTGTGTGTGTGTGTGTGTGTGTGTGTGTGTGTGTGTGTGTGTGTGTGTGTGCGTGTGTGGAATGAGGTCTGTTATCACCCCGAGCGAGCACATCGGCAGTGGAATACATTTGTGTGTTATTAGAAGCAGAGATAAGCAGTGTGCTCGTGTGCCGGTACACTTTCGACGACCCATACCCATAATCGGTTTCTACACGGCATCGTACCGGAACGCTTAATCGCTTAGCAGCACGTCTTTTACAGGTAGGGTGGTAACTAGCCACCTACTCGTTGACTCGTTGCGTAATGTTATAGAATGCTCGCAATAAGTGCGTCTTTATAATTACAGATAATTGCACATAAAATGCTCACTCACTCATTGCTTGGGCTTACTGGGCTGTCGTGACTCGTGTACATACATACATACATGTTTGTTGATAATACATATCGTTTATATAATCATTTAGTTTCCGATTATTATTAACTAATTAATTAATTAACCGTAATATTGACATTTTCAATAATATTCTAAACCCATTTAAAAAACAAATTCATAATTTTTTTCCGATCTTATAATCATGCATGTTTTTATTATTATTATTCTTGACTTTTTTTAACTTGATTACTGTAATTATTTTAAAAACTTTGACAATTGTATTTAGACTTTTTTTTTTACATATTTTAAAATTGCACTCTATATTTTTTTGTGATTTTAATATAATATATTGTATTTTCTAAATAATGTTGTGTACACATAAGTAGGGTTGTTGTCTGGATCCTGTTTTTAATGTCTTGTATTTTGACAATGCTTAGATGGCGATCTGTTTTGTGTACCTTTGCAATAAAATAAAAATAAAATAAAATTATAATATCAGAATATTATATAATAATAATATATTATATAAAATTAGAGCCTTGCTAAGTTTACTGTTTAGATTCAACTCGCACGAATAAAACCAGTTTTGACAAACAAAATTTTATCAATACTATACTTTAAAATGTATGAATGATGTTGTTATGGGGTATTCAACGAATTTCTTAATAAATTATTAATATCAGTTATAAAAGATGTTTTTATTTACTATTCTTCTTTAGCTTAAGTAATTCTCCATGTCTGTGTAGTGTCCATCTTTATCCATTCTTCGTCCTCTCCTGTATCTTCCTATTGAACTCAGCATCAATTTTCTTAATTACCTACAATTAATCAAGTCTTTCCTTTTCACTCTTTTCTTCAGTTTTCCTCTGAATAACACTGGGAAACCTTCAGCCATGGTAGGTAACCACCTATTTATTAATAAATTTGATTTGAAATAAAAACAAGAATATAGTTAAGGCGCTGTGATCTCACGAGATCACACACACACACACACACACACACACACACACACACGCGCACACACACACACACACGCGCGCACACACACACACACACACACACACACACAGGCTGAAATAGAGCAAGCGCATGACACTAAAAATGCAAGAAATAATTAAAAAAAAAATTGTCCAATACAAATTAATCCGACAATGTGTTTGATATGGAAATATAAATTTTATCTTATATTGCTAAAGCAAATTATTGGTTTCAATGGAGAAAAATTGCTTAAAAAGGTAAACTAAGAGGAATGTTTAAAAGAAATTTCAACGCAGATATTTTTTTTTAGTTTTGAGATGCATTAATGGCTGCTTAAATGTCTTGAAACACAAATTACTTTTACTAGCATACATTATGTCACCGTTTGATGGATATGTCACCGTAACATTGTAAAAACCGATAGATTATAATCTAATTCGCGAAATTGTAAACTGTCGACAGATTGCGAACAATTCTTGAAATATTCATTGTATTTACGTTTTCTTGTCTCTTTCTTGTAGGTTAGGTTAGGGTTCGACATAAATAACCAGGTAGTAGTAGTAGTTTTATCGGGTTAATATACCTAACAGATTACAATTTACCGAAAAATAATGCGTTAAATTGTAATCTGTCGACAGTTTACAATTTCGCGAGTTAGATTACAATTTAACGGTTTTTACAATCTTACGGTGACATATACACTGCTTTAAAAACTCCGTTTTGCCAATTTAAGCTATCACAGGGTCTTAAAGCAAAGACAGGAATACGCCTAAAGACGGCCATCTTCCAGACGGAATGCAAAGGCTTTACCTGGAAGATGGAGCGGAGAAGGGGGAGGAGGTTTTTAGTCCGTTATCATTTAAACACTATAAATTTGTGGCTTGAGTGATTTTATTAAACTTTTTCTTTGCACTTTATTTATAAAGGTTATAATTTGTTCTATCCAAAAAGCTTCACTACAGAGTCTAACGTCACAGACTAAAACTACATACATAGGCAAAAATACCACAGACAATATACTACAGGCCGCTGGGTCTCATCCCCAGTGGAGTCGGGCATGCCTCCAAAACTCCTGAGGTATCCAAGCAGGATTTTCCTCCTCCCAGAGGAAAAAAAGGGTCTTAAGGGAAGCATCGTCGTCCTGTGGGAATAACAACGAGCTAGTGACTAAGTTCCAGGCCGGCGTGCGTTGCGACCTTGGCCCAGCGTGGTGTAACATGGCAGTGACATCATTACTATTCCACCGGCTAACTTGCGCGCGCTTACTGTGAATGGCTGGTAAGATAGGCAAGTATTCCTATAAACGAGGGCTGAGGTATGGTATCTACTTACATTACAGCCATTAATTTATCGTTTCTCGTTTTTATTTCGACTGCTAACCGGTTGCACGTGATAACACGCGACCGGAATAGTAAGACCAATAGAAAAACATGTAATAGAAAAAGTGTTGCAGGGAACTCGGCATTCAGCTATGTTTTCAAGTGTATGTAAGGTAATTATTGGAGTACATATCCATTATCTATTCGAGGTGTAAAGTTTGAATCAGAGTTTTAAAAATTTTCTCGCTTTGAGTCGTGATCGTGACGTATTACTTATTAGGCAGAGTTACTTCCAAGTCAAATATGTTCGTTTGCATTGCGATCCAATGATGCGGTCCGAGGTGGAGGAACAATAACACCGACTAGGAGACAGTTCTCTATTCTGTGTCAACATAGTATAGCTCGGTAAAAACAGAATAATCTGAGTGAAATTAATTTGACGAATTAAAAAATACGACTGCCCTGCTCTATTATGTTCGGAGTTTACCTCCTTATGAAGCGATTTGCATATATAGCCTTTGGAATCTTATTCACATTTTTATTAAATGATATTTGTTTGTGAATCACTAAATATTGAACTATCGTGTTATATATTTTTGGAATCTACTCATCATTTTCTAGATGATGATTACATAGTTAATCTTATTTTCTAATGTTTTTTTTCAACTTTAGTCTTTAATGCGGGACCATGGTCACCCCATAATTTTTTTTAAAAATATTACTAGCCTATTCTACCCGGAATAAGCTAGGGATTCTAACGATACCTCATTTATCAAAATCGGTTCAGGCGTATAGAAGTTATGGTCGAATATACAAACTCACATACATACATACATAAATACCGCATATGGCACCGCAGCACAACCGCGGTCGAGCGGCGCGTGTGAATCACCCGCCAGTGCTTCCACGAGATAAAGCCACATTCCACTCCGTCCAGGGCTGTCTCTTCTATACAGCTTCCGTGGGGAGGCAGCTAGAGGCAGTGCCATACAAACTGACTTAACAAACGCCTTGACGGCAATCTCACCTGGCGGCAAATGATCAGCCCCCCGATTGTGTAAGAATTGTCGATCCAGTCGTCAAAGTTCGGCGTCAAAGTAAAATAAACCATAACGGCATTGAATTAGAGCTCAATTTCGTGTATTAATTCTCATACGTTTAGGCATGTACGATATCATAAACGTATGAGAATGGATACACGAAATTGAGCTCTAATTTAATGCTATTATGGTTTATTTTACTTTGACGATTGGATCGACAATTCTTACATAATCGCACCTCTGACTTGGAAGAGGCAAAAATGTCCACTCCACACTCCACTTTTGTAGTTTAATTTGAATTAAACCAAAGCTTGACATCAGTTTTTACGCGACATTGTACCTAAATGTTTACCGGCTCAAAGTCTACAGAACCAGAGCCGATAATTTAAAATTTCAAAATGCCCTTGCAGCTGGTAAACTTTCCAAAGCACCACTGCGGCAGAGATGTGGTTAAACTAGATATAAAGCGCCAAAACCAGAAATGGATGTGGTGGGAACCCTACCAGTCATTCCAATCACAACAAAGTACCGTGCTACGCCAATGTACATCCTATTTTCATAGCGATAAGGACCCTCGTGGCTAGAGTGCACTCGGACAACGAGCAATTAGTAGCTTCTGGTATTTTACCTTCTAACACACTCGCAGTGACACAGAAAGACTGGTTAGGTTAGGTTTTGTTATGATCAATATGAGATTGTGCTTGAGATTCATTTGCCAGTTTACCTAAATACGGGTAAATGACAATACACTAATTGTGGAGACTGGAGGAGCAGTCACAAGTCAAAGCTGTTCTCTCACAATATCAAAATCTCGCAGAACTATAAGCCTGTGCCCCGTACTCTGTACCTACCACCACCACCACCATCATAGGCCTCCACTCTCATAGGAGAGAGGGAATTAGAGGTTTGACCCACCACGCTGCTCCAATGAGGGTTGACGGCTTTTATCATGTTAATGATAATAACCGGGACCGACGGCTTAACGTGCTCTCCGAGGCACGGGGGTGAAACACCGCCAACTTCCAACTCTGGCACTGAGAATTTCTTAATTGAAAAACCCAATACCCAACTTTTATGCGCGACCGGGAATCGAGGCTACGACCTCGTGATCCGCAGTCGACTACGCTAACCGCAAGACCAACGAGGCAGTACCTGCCACAGCCCTGCCCTGTACCTACCACTACCCCACCACTACAGCCTATTAACATCCCACTGCTAGGCACAGACCTCCATTTTCATAGGAGAGAGGGAATTAGGAGCTTAGACCCACCACGCTGCTCCAATGCGGGTTGGCGGGCCCTGTACCTACCACAGTTTAAATCCCTAAGTGGTTTGGATGAGGTTGTAATCTGTGTGTGCACCGCTACAGCCGGTCCTTACATGTAAATATAATTAGTAAAAGTATTAATAACAATCATATAAATATATACATATCATAATAACAATAATAAATAGTAGTTAATAAGTACACAATTAAGTAAAATTAGTTGAGTAAGCATAATATGTAAATAGAAATAAGTTGAAAAGATAGATAGTAATCATAGGTAATAGTTTTCTGTACTATGTAAGGAATCGAAATAAAGGTTTATTTATTTATTTTATTTTGTAATCTATGTGTGTGTACGGTCTGCTCCCACGCGAGTAGGTGTAATCCTTGCTACTATGTATGTATGTATGTGGGTTTGTATATTCCACAATAACTTCTATACGCCTGAACCGATTTTGATAAATGAGATATCGTTAGAATTCCTAGCTCATTCCGGGTGACATAGGCTAGTAAAATTTTTTAAAAATTTGATGGGGTGACCATGGTCCCGCATTAAAGACTAAGGTTGAAAAAAAAATAAGATTAACTATGTAATCATGATCTAGAAAATGATGAGTAGATTCCAAAAATATATAACACTATAGTTCAATATCCAGTGATTCACAAACAAATATCATTAAATAAAAATGTGAATAAGATTCTAATTTAACTAGATTAATTTAGATTTTTAACTTTTTAGTTAGTTTTTTGGCAGGGCAGTCGTGTTTTTTAATTATTTTAATTATTTGTAAAATTGGTATAGGTGCAGTGACAAGTGTCATGGTGTTCAAGTCTTCAGAGGCGATAAGTAATTACATTAGTCACACTGTAGGTTCGTTGCTAAGGTCTGAGGTGACATGCATTCAATATTCAAAGTAAGTAAGAACTATTCTGTTGCATACAATCTCTCAACTAAACTAGGAATACCTACTAATAAGTCATTATCCAGCGCTATTTGCAGATTTCCAGGCAGATTTGTTATTTTGTTTAGGGATTGTGTGAAACAGAATTAGCTACAATGGTTTAGGGATTGTGTGAAACAGAATTAGCTACAATGGTTTAGGGATTGTGTGAAACAGAATTAGCTACAATGGTTTAGGGATTGTGTGAAACAGAATTAGCTACAATGGTTTAGGGATTGTGTGAAACAGAATTAGCTACAATGGTTTAGGGATTGTGTGAAACAGAATTAGCTACAATGGTTTAGGGATTGTGTAAAA
Organism: Erebia palarica; assembly: GCA_964035005.1. NCBI lineage: Eukaryota > Metazoa > Arthropoda > Insecta > Lepidoptera > Nymphalidae > Erebia > Erebia palarica. The sequence continues at coordinate 60,890,064 of OZ035983.1, read as the reverse complement.
CAGAATTAGCTACAATGGTTTAGGGATTGTGTGAAACAGAATTAGCTACAATGGTTTAGGGATTGTGTAAAACAGAATTAACTACAATGCATTCGATGACCACATCGAAATACTTGATTATTGCGTAAAAACGCTAGTGCAGGGATTCCCAAACTATTTTGGGCTAGAGACCTCTTTTCCAAAATGAACTGATACCTCAGTCCCCCATTACTTTAAAAATCCTATCTCTAGTTTTTTCCTATTGATACAAAATACTTACCAATTTAAATACTTTGCGGTTGGTTAAGTAAACTGGACGTGATTTTATCATCAAAATTTAACAAATTAAATAGACATACAATTAAGTAAATATCAAATGTAATTAATAATTATTACTACAAATAACGTAAAAATACTTATCTAGGTAATAATTAAAAAAAAAAACATTAAAAAGTTCAGTGTTTTGGAACCCCCTAGTGTTTCTACCTAAAAATAAACATCATCTCGCGACCGAGGTGACAGTCGTCATCGAGGAAGTAACGTGTTACGTGAGATAGCAGAAACAAAGGGAAATAATACTTCTGAAAGAATCTTCGTCAAGCGTGCCGCATTGTTTTATACAATAGGTACCTATAATTTCCCATCCACTTTTAATATTGGTATCTCCAAAGCAAGTGCTAATTCATACATTAAAAAAGAACCTCAATTCGCTGAGCCGCCATCCTAACAGCGACCATAATATTATCTTGTGACCATTCCGAGCCCGAGTCTCATAATAGCCGCTGGAATGGAGCGTGGCCTCTGCAGAGCGATGCGGAACCGATGCCGAGCAGAAATAAACCTCACCTTTTACACCACTCGCCCCGGATTACACTCCTCACCTGGGCATTGACCCCCCAACCCCCAACCCCCAGCCACAGCCACGGAGTTCACAGATCCTTTCCTCCCCTTCCGCCGTCAAAACTAACAGATCAAATAGTCAGATTTGAAGCACTTAATTTAATGTCACGTCGCGGTCAACGTACTTAATTATATAACTCTATCGAACTACGGCACCGGGCACGCAGAATTCAGATATCAGGAACTACATTGCTGGTATAGGTACCTAAATAGCTAAAGGTATACTTATTCTATTTTCTATGCTGATCACAATTATTAAAAAGTGCGCCCCAAAATGCAAGAGTTGATGCTTTGAATAGGACACCCACAGAAATTTGCTTTCTTTTAGTCCAATTATTAAGGAACAATTGATGACAAGGACAAACCAAAATGGATACGATAATGTTAGCCCTTCCGGTGTCCTTTAAAAACCTTGTTCTCGCAGTCAAAGTCACATTTATATCTGGCAGTGATCATTAAAACTCGTAAGGCCCACAAAAAACTACGCGCTGATGTTTTAAATATGGCTGCATATATTTCCATTCTTCGTGTGAATCGCTTATTGCGTAGTGCCACAGTATAGTGGGTAAGGCACACAGAAACCTCGTCATAATACAGTTTTAAGCTGCAGACATATTGCTATGTCGAGGAGTTTTGCAACGCTATTTGGCACGAGGATCGAAACAGAATTAAGGGATTTAAACACTGTAAATGAAATTAATTTAACGAATTAAAAAATACGACTGCCCTGCCATATTATTTTTGGAGTTTACCTCCATAAGAAGCGATTTGCTTAAATAGTCTTTGGAATCTTATTCACATTTTTTATTAAATGATATTTTTTTGTGAATCTCTAAATATTGAACTATAGTGTTATATATTTTTGGAATGTACTCATCATTTTCTAGATGATGATTATATAGTTAATCTTATTTTCGAATATTTTTTTTCAATTTTGGTCTTTAATGCGGGACCATGGTAACCCAATAATTTTTTTTTTAAATTTTACTAGCCTATGTCACCCGGAATAAACTAGGGATTCTAACGATACCCCATTTATCAAAATCGGTTCAGGTGTATAGAAGTTATGGTGGAATATACAAACTCACATACATACATACATACATACATACATGAACCCTGAAAACAATATACTCCTTTTTTCAGGCAGTCGTATAAAAACTGTTATGAAACACAAACACATAACGGAAACAGAAACTATACTGTAACATATTCAATCTGTAACCGTTTATTTCTGTAATAAGTGTTTTTATCTGTAACCCTAATAGGTACATGCCCTAACAAAGTGCACGGTGTGACCTCCTATTTTAAATCTATGCTTTACACACACTGACACAACATGGCCATGTTTCTCTTAAAACAATTGCAACCATCGGTGCTTTCACCATAGGTTCAAATTTGAATACGTGTCAACAGTAAATTTGGTAACGTCACTATTTCGGTTACACTTTAAGACCCTTTATTTCTGTTAGGTATATAGATTCGTTTATGTTACAGAAATATTTCGAAGTTATGTTTTCAGAAGTGTTTCGGGTTAACAGAATTAAAACAGATTCGAAAGGGTTACAGCTTCGATTCTGTTACACTTTCATTCTGTGACAGTTATATTTCTGTAACCTTTATGAATCTGTGTCTCAGTATCTCGTTAATGTGCTTCAGTTACCGCGCTAGGTCTCAATTTTTATTATGAGTACTTAGTACCTATGCCCTACGAAAACAGAAACAGGCCGTATGAATTTTTGTTCAATTTTTTTACATATTACAAAACGTACACCGTATAGTAGTTACATAGATTCATAAACGATAGCGATAAAGGTCATTTAATATATTATAGTTTTCCAATTTTGTTTTGACTAATCTAGAATGATTTTGTTCCAAAGTGAAATGAATTGACAAAAGTGATGATCACAAAAAGGAGGAAGCCGCGACTCCATTGCCTTTCAATGAGGGTCGCTGCGGCTGACCCCTCATCCATATTCTAAACAGTATTTAACAGCATAGGTACATTAACTAAGTGATATAAATAATTATATCACTGAAATTGTTTATACTTTCACTGCTTGGTTGTAAGTATAAATTAGCCAACGCCACCCCGCATTGGAGCAGCGTGGTGGGTCTAAGCTAATTCCCTCTCTCCTATGTGGGACGTTAATGAGCTGCAGTGGTGGAAATGAAATGAAATGAAATGAAGTTTATTTGCTAAATATGGGTTAGCAAAATTCTTAAAATTAAAGAGGCCCTGCATATTTTACTGACACTTCAGCATGCAAATATTTATAACACACAATTACAAGAGACTGTGTAGTTATAAAATGTCAATTATTTAATTAAATAAAGTTATGAAATTCTAAAATTCTGAAGTTCTATGTCAAATATATAATATTACAACTTCCATGGTAGGTTATTAAGGTAATCTGAAACAGAGTAAAATGATTTATCGCACAACTATAATTTAAGAAGTTGTGTGGAACTATTAAAAGGGTCGATTCATTAGTAGATAACTGCTTTGAAAGTCGAAAAAACATAACCTTATTCGTTTAAATTATCGCATATAAACAGGTTCGGTGGGATCTGTTACTTACTATGCAAATTAGGAGCCACCACCGCTGTCCGCCCTGACTCTACTCACTACTCACTACTCACTGGTGGAACTACAGTTAGCTGCGGTAAGTTAACACTGTGATAAAGAGATCGCCATCAAACAGGACTGTAATGTAGTTGTCGAGATGAGTTTATTTTTCAATAATTTATATATGTGTATTCTATGTCTATGATAATATATATAATAATCAAATTGTATGCTAGAAAAACACCAGGGGAGTCGGTACTGAAACTGAAGCACAGGTTCACCTTAGTTCAGCCTCAGAAGTCCAAATTTAAAAATAAAAATTAACTAGCAACCGGATAATTATATCAGTACTACTTACATATATACTTATTTTTACAAGACTTGTAATGTAAAAAAATGGTAATTTAAAAAAATTATGTAACTAGATATATTTTTTGGTATAAATAAATATAATATTATATTTATTTATATTTATATTATATTATTATACTGAACCATTCGGAGATGTTGGGGGATATTCGTCAAGTAAATCACCACCACCACTGCACCGGCGGGTATGATATTCTAATGGAGGGTGTCTTTGGTCCTAACGGTGGTACGCCAGTATTTAACGACCTGTTTACGAGAGGCAGAAACCGGCTTTTTTTTCTTTTTTTTTCTGTGATCTCACCTGATGGTAAGTGATGATGCAGTCTAAGATGGTAGTGGGCTAACCTGTTAGGGGCATGGCATATTAAGCCCATACCCCTTTTCGGTTTCCACACGGCATTTCTTTGTCGGTAGGGTGGTAACTAGCCACGGCCGAAACCAGGCCATACCAGGGAAAATTTAGAAATTATAAATTCCCAAATTGACCCTGCCGGGGATCGAACCCGGGACCTCCGCACTTTAAGACAACAGCGCTACACACTGCGCCACGGATGTCGTCAAACATTACAAGATTGAATCTCTATCATTTCTACGTGCTAGATATGTCGCCAAAGGACAATTTCTCTGTCGTAGCGATGTGTATTTTGGCTTCACAAATAGGAGATCCCTGGTTTGAATTCCACCTGGATACCCAAACCATCTTGTTCTACGGAGACTGCTCGTTTGATCCATACTAATAATATAAATGCGAACCACCGTCGGCCCATCCGTTCTACCGATTTTGATGAAATTCAGTTTAAGAACAGTTTATATCCTGGGGAAAGACATAGGAAGAATCAAGGCCATATTTATCCCGGAAAATTAAGGAGTTCCCGCGGGAATTAAAAAACTTAATCCCCGTGGACGAAGTCGCAGCTATCATCTTGCTCTTTATAAATATTTTGAGCAAGAACATTTCGAAAACTTGAGTAGACTCTGAAATTTGAAGGCAGCTACTGAATACTTACATTCAATTCAGCTCTCTTGCACGCTAGAACTGAATTTGACTCTGAAATCTGAAGGCAGCTACTGAATACTTACATTCAATACAGCTCTGCTGCACGCTAGAACTGAATTTGACTCTGAAATCTGAAGGCAGCTACTGAATACTTACATTCAATACAGCTCTGCTGCACGCTAGAACTGAATTTGACTCTGAAATCTGAAGGCAGCTACTGAATACGTACATTCAATACACCTCTGCTGCACGCTAGAACTGAATTTGACTCTGAAATCTGAAGGCAGCTACTGAATACGTACATTCAATACACCTCTGCTGCACGCTAGAACTGAATTTGACTCTGAAATCTGAAGGCAGCTACTGAATACGTACATTCAATACACCTCTGCTGCACGCTAGAACTGAATTTGACTCTGAAATCTGAAGGCAGCTACTGAATACGTACATTCAATACACCTCTCCTGCACGCTAGAAGTAAATATTCGCGTTGTTTCCGCGTTACTAAATACTCATAAAGATACTAATGCAAAGGTTGCAGTGGCACTAGTTTCCTCACGAGCAGCACCAAGGTGAAACGGTTTCGACGAACGCGTTCCACTTCACAGTATCAGTGTCAGTCAGCTGGGGCCGAGGTCAGCGTGTTTACACAAACACAGGTAACAGCCGCTGGGCGTGTGATGCGGTGCAACTTTGTAAGGCCTGTTTCAACCAAGCCGGGTGTAGCTGTGCCTTGGAGGAAGGGATCAGCGCCCGCCGGACCGGTTGGCGGTCAGTGCCCGAATGGATCCTTGTCACCTAACTACCACAATTATATAACAAGTCGTTATTGAAAAGATTAAAAAACACGAGTGCCCTGCCAAAAAACTAAATAATAAATTAGAATCTTATTCACATTTTTATTAAATGCTATTTTTTGTGAATATTGAACTGTAGTGTTATATATTTTTGGAATCTACTCATAATTTTCTGGATAATGATTATATAGATAATCTTATTTCGTATCTTTTTCAACTTTAGTCTTTAATGCGGGACCATGGTCACCCCATCAATTTTTAAAAACAAAGGACATGACCAGTAATTGCCCTCCGATTCGGGACAATGCACAGGATTTCCGTTTTTACAGTAAGGTTTAAAAATTCAAAACGAAATTATTATGGATTTATTATTCCAAATAAGGTCGGGGTTCAAATGACAAAAAAAAACAGTACGTTTATTGTTTAAATCTTGAGCGTCCGCTTTCCTCTTTAAGCACTACTCCATTTTGACGTTCCATTATATCCATGCCTAATAATAATTTTGTAACCCTACATGAATACCATTTAAGTACCTTAGTTATTATATTAGGAATGATTTATTTTTGATCAATTAAATAGTAATGAAAAGGAAATGTATGTTTTGTTTATAATTATTTTTATTTTTTGACAAGTCTCAAACTAATCGATCGAACAAAGCATTTTGAAATACTACGTTTAAAGGAACGCCCTGTCACATTGCATATGCTGCCATCTGTGGTCGAATAGTTGAACTTGTTAACTAAAAGTAGTGAGCAATACTTAAAAATATTTTCTAGACTCACCACAATAACTAGCGCCATCTAGTGTGGGAAAGCAGTTTTTGGTGAAACTTTTTTTATCTATTTTCTCAGTTTTCAGAGCCTTCAGACTCCTGAAACTTTTTTATTTGAAAACTATAAAATATAACAATTACAATAATAAAGAAATAATACTTGAAAATATTTTTTTAGACTCGCTTAACACAATAAATAGCGCCATCTAGTGTGGGAAAGCAGTCTTTTGGTGAAACTTTTTTGTTCATTTTCGCAGTTTTCCGAGCCTTCAGACTCCTGAAACTTTTTTATCTGAAAACAGTGAAATATTACAATTACAATAATAAAGAAATCATTGCTGAACATTGATTTTTGACACCTAGGCAAGCTGCCATAGTTCCACCGGTCAAGTCCTTTACTAGCTTAAGTCACTGGATTATGCTAGGAATTCTAACGATACCTCATTTATCAAAATCTGTTCAGGCGTATAGAAGTTATGGTGGTACATACAAACTCACATACATACATACATGATAACAATAACCTTGTTTAGTTTTTTAAGGAGTATATTGTATTTGTACATATTGTTTATTCAAAATAAATAAATAAATAAATAAAATGAACCCTGAAAACAATATACTCCTTTTTTCAGGCAGTCGTATAACAACACCAGGCCGACTGTTTCAAATGAGGCTCCTTGTGAAACCGGCCCGCAGCTCCGCCGCTTGGGAGGATGTGATGCTGATTACAGGCGTAACCGGCTGAGCTGCGGTTCTAATGAATACCTACTGCTTCAACTTCGTGCCCTTTGAGAAGTCCACCATAACTTGTTGTTACTATCTAGTTTGATTACCCCTAGAGACAAAATTTTCCAAGGTTTATCAGACAGTATGATGGTGCTAACGTCTATTATTTGTAAGCAAAAACGAATAAACTTTTACAGAGCGCCATCTATTGACATCATTGTGAGGTTCTGTTAAAAATACTGACGCTCAATAAAAATTAAATAATTTCGTTTCCTTATAATATTTATCTAATTTTAGTATTTGTTGTTCAAGTACAGGATATAATTCAAATAATTGATCGAGTTTCTGAGGTCAACTTTGGACGTTAGAAAATCTCCACTTTGAAAGCCCCCCATTTCGTCAATTTTAGGGGAAAAATTAAAAAAAATATATTTTTGGACTCTATTCCTAATTATCTTTCCTAACTTCGCATTCGCTTCTATGAGATCCCCCGGGAAATAAAGATTTTTATAACTTTTAAGCCATATTCGGCTGGAGGCCATCGGTTTACATACCTATTATATTTAAATTTGAAGTAATTACGTTCTGTAATTCAGAAGTTATAAGGCTCTGACAGACGGACGGACGGACGGACGGACAAGTGCAAATTCACTCAAGTAGTACCTACTCAGAGACTTTCGCTTCGCTCGGGCAATTATAAATTTGCTGTAGCTGTAACAGTGTGCTTCAAAAGTACTGTATTTTTAACCACTCTTTACCAATGTCATTGTAAAAAATTCACAAAAAAACTATTCAACTATATGCAGCTTATATTAACAACGTATCTATGTGTAATTATACAGCGCCTTTTGTTAAATTTCCCTAAAATTAGGAACTATGGGCGGAGTAAGTACATAGTTCAACCGATAGACTTTGGTGTCTCAAAGAGCTGGAGTGGCGACCCCTGGAATGCTGGAGTGGAACCCCTACTCGGTGGACGGATCACGGACATCAGACGAGTCACAGGGAGCCGCTGGATTCTAGCAGGCACGTCTATCGGTTGATAACGACGACGACAGTTATAGTACATTACTGCAGCGGCCAGCAAAACAGGCATTGAAGGACGAACGTGTAAACATACGTAAGTCCATCAATGCCTAGTTGTGGTCAAGGTTTGCATGGTGTTTTTTACTCAAATAATGCGCGGAAATTAAAACTAAGTAGTACCCAAACCGAACTTTTTAATTTAAAATACAGTTATTGAATGTACCTACAATTTTTGAAATTTAAAGTGGACTTTCCGGGGATTATGTTGGTTTGGGATAATTCTGACTAGGTCGAAGTTTGTTGTGTAGTAACTTTCTAGGCGAGTTCGCCGAAATAAGCCAAAAAGTAAAAGTAAAGTAAGTTCGTCACACTCACTGTCTTCACTTGAACTCATTTTGTCAAATACATTTCAAAATCAATGACGAACAACATTAATTTTTCCCGCGTTATAGTGTTCCTTAGTTTTTTTTTCAATAAACAGCTTTCTATTTGCAAGCTAGTTCGTAATTTAAATAAAACCTTTGATAAGTTACCTCCTTGGTTGCCATCTTTCGGAGTAAAAGATCGTTCCATTATTAAATTACACGACAGATATGAATTTACTATGTAATTTATTTGGCCGTTAAGCCACGACAGATATGGATTTTCATACAAATTTTGCTGGTGGCTGCTCGGATTTATTTGGCCAGTACAGCAATTTCGATTTATCTCGAAGAAGATTGTCAAAATAATGCTCAAATTTCCAAGCATGTTTGAGAAAAAATTATTATGTTTATCGGGCAGTGTGCTAAGCTATACTCAATTAACCGGGGATTGATTGGTTATTAACATTGCAATGTTCGTTTTACGACGGCTCATCATTATCGGTGCAGCTGTCAGCTTCCGAGATGACAGACGCGGTGTGTCTGATTGTGTCTCATTGTGTTCCAGGGGCCATTGTGTCCCGGCCCCGGGTCGCCCACACGCGGACGTCTCAGTTGCGACACTAGTATTGGTATTCTTTTCAAATTGTTAGTGATAAGGCTCATTTGGATAGGACATACAAACAATGGTCAATTTTGTTATCTTCGTTATTCTCCAGCTGTTCCCGACGCCTGCGTGAGAGCGGGTCAAGCTGTTTTTCCTTAGAGAGATATTTAAAGAAATCGGTATTCTAACTGTAGTCTCGCAATATATTTACAGTAATATAATTTTTGTTAAACAGCACATCCATATTTACAAAAAAAATGCGATCTGCACGACAGGCAAACTAGAGGCCGTAATAGGCTCGTGACTCCATCGCTCCGCCTCAAAAAAGTCAGAAGGTCATTCGTGGGAATGAGCATTCTTTTCTATAACAAAATTCCACAAGCCATTTTAAACTTGCCTATGCGCAATTTTAAGAAATCCATTAAAAGTATGCTCTTGAAAAAAGCTTATTACACTGTTGAAGATTATGTCAATGATATAGGAGCATGGATTCGATCACTCCAGCAATGCTAAGGACAGCGGTTACTTATGTATATGTCACCGTAAGATTCTAAAAACCGTTAGATTATAATGTAACTCACGAAATTCTAAACTGTCGAAAGATTACAATTTAACGCATTATTTTCTGGTAGATTGTAATCTTATAGATATTTAAACCCGATAAAACCTAAGTGGCTCTACTTAATTATTTATGTCGAACCCTAACCTAACCTACAAGAAACAGACGAGAAAACGTAAATACAATGAATATTTCAAAAATTGACACTCAAAACATTGAACGGTTCACAATCTTTCGACAGTTTAGAATTTCGCGAGTTAGATTATAATGTACGGTTTTTATAATCTTACGGTGACATATACATGGATATAATAATTGTAAATGAAATATTTATTTAAAAAGAGCAACCACCGAGTTTTTAGCTGGTTCTTCTTGGTAGGAATGGCATTCCGAACCAGTGGTGGATCACTTGACGATTCAAAAGTACTTGTAAAAGTTTATTTGAATAAAAAAACATTTGAATTTGAATTTGAATTTCTCAAAGCCACCATGTGTCTTTGAGAACCATGTGGCTGGACCCTGGAGCCTGTGTGTTATCACTCAGCACAGCGAAGTGACTCAGATGCGGTTCCAGCGAGCGATAAGGACCCACCGATAAGGGTACCAGCATGTACCGCGGAACATGGTTTATTTTTTTCGAATATTTTGGATTTTTTTAATTTTAAAATAAAAAAAAAAAAAAAAAATCCTTTAATTCGACCATAGAGATCATAAAATTTTGTTAGTAGGAAACATACAATAACCTAATGTTAGTGAATCTAAAACTACCTAATCCTAAAACCTTATCTAAGACAGCCCTGATTTGTCAGCACAGCAGATTTGCTTTTTAGTAGACTACAAGAAGACATGAAGACATGTTAAAGATGTCTCTAAATAAGTTCAAAGTTAATGTAAAACGTAAACTCATTGAAAAATCTTATTACCATATAAAGGATTACTTAAACGTCAAGGAAGCTTGGCAATGATTTGCTCTATGGCTCTGATAGTTCCTTAGTTAAGATGATTTGTGAGATGGTGATAATAAAAAGAAAAAAAAACCCGGCTGAGTTTGTTGTGGGCTCTCCTCAGACCAGGGCGCGTTTGGAACCCTCGTAGCTTTAGTTTTAAAATACCGTTACCAATTATCACCATCATGTTTTATAAATAAGTAATTTTTAACGTCAATAAGTGTACCTACAGTGTACCTATATTGAATAAATGATATTGAGTATTGAGTAACATCAACTTCAGTGAAGAGTTTGACCCTCGAAAACCACTCAAACTCTGATTTTAAAGGGGCAATAGGGATGATGGCAACTCAATCTAATCAGCAACTCTCTATAAAAAAAAAAAGATGTGACGTCATCAAATTTCAAAGCACGCAACCCTTTTTTATCTTTAAACTATAGTCTAATCAAATTAATGGTTAACAAACGAATTTTAGAAGTCGCTCTGCTTATTTATCAGTAAGATTTTTTTTTTACATAGGCATCATCCCTTTTTTATTATTTTTGTAATCAACTATGAATTAATTCAAATATAAATTAAAACTAAATTGAAAACTAACTAAATTAATTGCCTCATCTGGTGACAGAAGGGCTGGCTCATTTTTTGCGCAAAGGATCAGCCTGGCTGTCCAGCGCGGAAATGCAGCCAGCATTCTTGCCACCATTCCACGTGGGCATGATTTATATAGTTATTAGGTTAGGCTAGCTAGCATTAAGTTTTACTGTATTATTTTCAATAAAAAAACAAAAAAAAAAACTAAACATTCAAAATATCTATAAAATAATCATAAAACTCATAAAACTATCATAATTAAATAAGGCAATTTGCCCAGAACACTGGCTGCGTTACCGCTGAATAGCCAAACTTATATGTTGGCCGAGGTACTTAACTGCCAGCCTTCCGGTCACCTGTGGACTCTGTGAGACGAGAAGATAGATCCTTAAAAAAGGATCTAGCATCTTCGCCCCACGACCCCATGGTTTCAGCACCGAAAGGCACAAAAAGGAGTTTTTTTTATAATTTCATATTTCAGGTCATCCCTTTGGTCACTTTGCCAATGTAAAGTGACCACTTGCGCAATCGGCCTGCTCCGATAGTCACAAATCACTCAGCGAGCCACGGGGAAGGCTATGCCACGAGTTTTCCTGAGAGATAAGGTCCAAATACTAGTACATGTAGTGGATAAAAAAGAAAAAGAAAAAGAAAACACCCCCGTACGCCTGTCCATGCTAGTCGCCAAAACAGAATAGCCCCAGACACCACAAATTACTTACCATCAGGTGAGATCGCAGTCAAGGGCTAACTTCTAGAGGATAAACAAAAATACTAAGCGGCGGGGGACTTGTTTTTAATTAAGCGATTATTGCGATCTCACCTGATGGTGTTAGGGACATGGCAGTTATATGAAATCCACATCCTTAATCGGTTTCTACCTGAACACTAAATCGCTTGGTGGCACGTCTTTGTCAGTAGGGTGGTAACTACCCACAGCCGAAGCCTCCCACCAGGCCAGACCGGAGAAAATTCAGAAATTACAAATTCCCAAATTGACCTTGCCGGGACCTCCCAGGATAAGAACAGCGCTCATCACGGCACCAGGGAGGTCGTCAAGATGAGGGGGGACCGTGCTTGGCACCGCTAGGTGGTGGCCTGTGGCAGTAGGCAGATATTATGATGATACTTATCATATATAGATGTCTTCCGTAAGAACCTAACTATCTATTAAGCAAAGATGTGAAATCATAATAGTTGACCAATCATAACGATGTTTTAATATAATTATGATAGCGTCGAGAGCGGAGCGCCGTTAGCCCAAATAGTAATGATGTTAATGAGTATCATCTGGTTATCTATCTAGAGTTATGTTGTCTATCTATCGAGCGATGCGCAAACAAACACGATCGACGACACTACTGGCGAAGCTATTATAAATACCTAGTTCAATACTTAATTAGGTAGTTTTAAGTAATTATTAATTCCTATCATTAGGTACATAACAGTGCTAACAATAACAATGTCACAAAAGAAATGTATCTTATATGAATGGTTTTTGATCTTGAAAGAGTCTAGTAGTAGAGAAGTCTAGACTCTGGCTTGTTCTACCTGAGTTTTGAAGCTTTGGAGTTTGGATTTTCTTAAAGTACTTCACGATGTCCACCACTCAGACGTGGATAAAGCTTTTACTAAGTCCCGTGGGAGTTCCTTAATTTTCCGGAATTAAAAGTTATCGTAGTATGTCCCTCAACGGGATACAAGCTATCTCTGTACCAAAGTTCATCAAAATCGGTTCACAGAAAAGATGGACTGTGAAAGCGTATGGCGTAGCATTCGGAAAGACTGACATATTTTCGCATTTCTGGGATAATATTAGTATGGAGTTTTCTTTTGTCTTACTGTTATGACTGCAAGCCTGCCAAGTGAGGACAAACCCTGAACTTAGAAGCAGGGGCACATGAGCTGCTAATAGGTCAAAGGTCACTGGGTCAGGGGCCTCTAAATGTTGGTACTCAGCAGTGACTGGGGTAGGTGAACAAAATATACACTAATAACGGAACTTATAGGCTTTACACATACCTTCCAAGTACCATCAGACTCTTAACAACCCAAGAGGGGGTCGGGTGAGTGTGTTTGATACATTGTGTTGTGTGTGTTTGAATAAATTGCTACCCTCCTAGGTTGCTTCTAGCGCCTGTTGGCCTATAAAAATGTCGATTGTAAATATTAAATAAGACCCCTTAAATCTAACTTAGGCATCTTGAAAACTACCTTGACTGTTACTAAGGAATAACTTAGGTAATAATTGTTCTTAAATCTAACTTAGGCACCTAGGACTTGAAAACTACCTTGACTGTTCTTTAGGAATAACTTAGGTAATAATAATTGTTCTAGGTTCATCGAGTAACTTAACTTTGAGTGAAATTCTGCATAATGTTGTACATCGCACTGTATCTACATCAGCTACGGCATCAGTCAGGTTTGGTTAAGTGATGCGTACAACTTGACTTAGATAATCCAATCCAATCCAATCCACTACAGCCTATTAACGTCCCACTGCTGGGCACAGGCCTCCATTCTTATAGGAGGGAGGGAATTTGAGCTTACACCCACAACACTGCTTCAATGCGGGTTGGCTTGCTTTAACGACTTTTATCATGTTTGTGAGTTAGTCACATTGACTTAGATGGTTAGTGATAATAACCGGGACCGACGGCTTAACGTGCTCTCTGAGGCACGGGGGTGAAACACCGCGAAATTCCTAACTCTGGGCTAGTACTGAGAATTTCTAGTCAGAAAAACCCAATACTCAATTATGGCCTGACCCGGGACTCGGACCCGGGACCTCGTCGGCCGCAGTCGAACATGCCAACCACTAGACCAACGAGGCAGTGCGAAGTATCTATAATATCTATATATATAGTAAAGAAATATGCGATAATTATAAGTTAAAAATTGTTAGGTATAAAGAAAATGTAAGACATTGATAGGCATAAAGATTACTCAAGCTGACATTTGTAGGCAAAGCCAATCCATTAACTATCGTTATTATAAACATTTCTTCGTCAGAGGAGTTTGTAGGAAAAGACACCATTTATAAAAAATGCGAAAGTGTGTCTGTATGCTCTGTCTGCTGCTTTCACGGTCCATCTGTTCATCTAGAACTTTAGACGAAAGTTAAGTATATCTTTCACTTCTTTCAGTCATCGTCACTGCCATGCCCCTAACAGGTTAGTCCGCTACCATCTTAGACTGCATCATCACTTCTCATTAGGTGAGATCGCAGTCAAGGGCTAACTTGTAGTGGATTAAAAAAAAATCGTCGTCCCGTGACACTTATTGTTATTTCTAAATACAATGGTGTAGGTACTTAATTAAGTACCTACCAACTTTTTCTGTTACGAGCAATACGTTGAAGGTGCGGTCTCAGGGTAAAGTGAAGAGTTCAGAATCGGCCGGGATAAGATACTATCATTGTACCGGGACACCGCACTACTAGTCACCTACCTCAATTTGTAATTCCGATTAAACAGATCATCATTTCAAAAATATTGATATTAAGTGTTTGTTTCATTTTTAAGTACCTATACCCTATACATAAGCACAAGATAATAATTTTATTTAATTTTTTATTTAATGCCTTTAAAAAAATATCAAAAATTACACCACAATTATGCAGACCAAAGCACTAGACTAAAAACACAGGTTGGCGTTTGTAAATTGCAGCCTAAATAGATCGTAGTTTGCGTTATGGCTGACAGAAAGATCGACGAAGTTATATCACTAAAGTTCACACAATGTAGCATGATGATTTACTTATTTTAAATATATCTGTTAGTAATAATGGTGAACAAAAGATTATTAACTATATGGTGTAAATTATTAAATGTCTGGAAATATCAACTTGGCTAGTTTGGTGGGTTTCCAAACTGCATTGAGGTTCTCCGTTCTGATGTTGAACAACGCGGGTCGGTTTCCACGGCCTTGGAATTTGGAGCGCATTTAAATATCCGTTATTTTATGTTCATTATTTATTATGTGGAGCCGATAACGACACAAACTACTATCTCCTGGCATCGATGGGCTCCCGTAATAATTGTGTTGATTTAAAACAACTCCAAATTAAATGTTTTAATGAATATTTTTATTACTTGGGTAGGGGGGACCAGGGATGAATGTAACAATTTTCAATTTTCTCGTAATATCTCACAGATCTTGCGGAATTTCAAAATTCTTAACAGCACATATGATAGATTGGTTTTTCAGCTATCTTTTAACATTAGCACTAATGCAACTGATGTTATAGATTTTGAGAAATACCAAATAAAAAAAGTGGAATTTGTTACAACCATCCCTATTTATTTATTTATTTATTTCATTTATTTGCATTCATGTCTACAAACAAGTACATTGGCATGAGGCCATGTCAGGGCATTGCAAATTTTAAATTAATTACACAAGATTCATTAAATCTTTTACAAATATTAGATAGTTAAATAGTGTCGTCAAGTTATTAAATCTAGAAGTCGTAGTCAATGGCTAAAATAATATTAAATAAGTTATTATAATAAAATTAAAATATTTGAATAATTATAAGTTTTAATACACAATTTATTTTAAATACATTTATCGTGCTATTGAGGTCTATGTAGTCAGAAATTCTTGAACATTATAAAAACATTTTTGTATTAACCAATGTCTCAATTTTCTTTTAAAGGTAGCCTCTTTGTTTTCTTCTTTTATAGTATTAGGGAGT
The DNA here is from genome assembly GCA_964035005.1 of Erebia palarica. Classification (NCBI taxonomy): domain Eukaryota; kingdom Metazoa; phylum Arthropoda; class Insecta; order Lepidoptera; family Nymphalidae; genus Erebia; species Erebia palarica. The sequence continues at coordinate 60,874,163 of OZ035983.1, read as the reverse complement.
TTATTGTAAATAATAATAATTGATCTAAAGTACGGACTACTACGGCTTGATATTCCTAGAGTATAACCCTACCCCTAGGGTTGGTTGTAAAAGTGTAACGGGTTGGTTGTAACATTACAAATAAAAACGAAGTTACTCTCATAATCAACATAATCAGCCTTTTATGTATAAGTATCACGAATGTAAAAAAAAAATACATAACATACAATACATACTTACTACATAACATTTTTAATGGTCGCTGCACTTACTGTTCTTTCTAATCAGTGTAAGTACTTACAATGAAGGTGAGAAACACCCTTTATTACAATACACCCATGTGTCTAGTTATTCTCATCATCATCACCCCAACCCACTAGCTGGCAAGTACCGCAAGTATGACAGTCTCAGAATGAGAAGGGTTTGGCCGCATCCACCACGCTGGCCAAGAGTTGTCGGGCGGACTTGTGAGCACATTGTGAATGCAAGTTTCCTTCTCCGTTACTATAACAAGTGATAATTATTTCGAACGCACATAGTTAATTCAAAAAAGTTAGAAGTGCGTGTCCGAGGTTCGAACCACTGACCATCTTTATCCACTAGTCCATAACAGCTTATTACTAATAGTTAATAGATAATGCGTCTTCGTTATTACAGTGACGGTAAATAGGGAGGGAATAAATTAAAACGAGGCCGCGTACCGACTACCTCAAATCAATTACGGTTATAATATAGGTAGTTCTAGTTGATGAATGAGTCAATAGCTACGCCCTTGCCTCCAAAACAAATTGGGATTCCGGGTGCAGTGACCTCTATTAGCCGAAGATAATGGTTTATTTATAGTCCGAATATCGTTGGTGGTTAAAAGCGTCGTGTTAAGGCCTAGAACGAAGACGAGCGGTGGATTGCTCGGGCGGGCGGAGGAGCGTGGGCGGGTGGGGGAGCATGGGCGGGCGGAGGAGCGTGGGCGGGCGGAGGAACGTGGGCGCGGCGGCACTCGGCTAATTAGCCGCGGCCATAGTCGCGGGCGCGGCCCTCTCCATCACGGATTATTGTCACAATTATTCGCCGCACCCATCCCCCGCCGCTCCCACCCTCTTGCACCCACTGCACCCCTGCACCCCTGCACCCCTGCACCCGGGGGGCACGCACCGCACCTTCACTGGATAACTTATTTTGGGAAATGACAATAATGGCTAGTTATGTCCCGAATGATTTGTTGCAAGAGGGCTGTTTTAGCTTTTGCGTTTGCTAAGCACGAGCAGCGACTCCTATGACAAGGATATGATATGATAGGTATACTTAGTATGCGTATATTTTATCTGTATAACGATTTCAACAGAAATTCAGAACAGAAGTTATAAGAACTTAAGCTAATTAAAGTTTGAACGGCAACTCTACTTAATGTCGAGAATTGTTTTGGACGAAACGGCGAACTCGTCTCCAACTTACGTCGAACTTATTTCTAAAGGATTCTTTTGATAACCGCGTAACCTTTTGTATCTGCGACTTTGATATACATACTTATGTATATCAAAGTCAATTAGTTGCTATATATAAATATAGCAATTGTTATTGAAAACGTTATCTACTAATATTAAAATGGGCATGCAATAAAATATGTTCTAAGAATCAAAAAAGTGTTGTACCTATCTAATCGGGTCGGGTATTTATCTCGTTCACTTCTTGCCACCTTTTTGTCACCAGAATACGTAAGACAAGCTCTTTAGGGGATGATCATACCTTGGGAACTTATTTAAGATACTTAAACTATATTTATACTAGCTAATGGCCGCGACTCCGTCCGCGTGGATTGAGATGTTTTAGGGGCATGAAAAATAGATTGTAGCCGATTCTCAGAAGTACAGAATATGCATATAAAATTTCATAAAAATCGGTCAAGCCGTTTCGGAGGAGTATGGTAACTAACATTGTGACACGAGAGTTTTATATATAAGAAGTAGGTAATGATAAAGTTCGAACAATACTGCTACTACTCCCTCTTCTCTTTCTAACCATTGCCGGCTCACTACTGAGCACAGAATCCTCTCGGAGTGAGAAGGGTTTGGTCATCGTCCACCACGCTGGCCAAGTAAAGATTGGTAGACTTCACACACTTTCGAGAACATTGTGAAGAACTCGGGGATTGGTAGACTTCACACACCTTCGAGAACATTGTGAAGAACTCGGGGATTGGTAGACTTCACACACCTTCGAGAACATTGTGAAGAACTCGGGGATTGGTAGACTTCACACACCTTCGAGAACATTGTGAAGAACTCGGGGATTGGTAGACTTCACACACCTTCGAGAACATTGTGAAGAACTCGGGGATTGGTAGACTTCACACACCTTCGAGAACATTGTGAAGAACTCGGGGATTGGTAGACTTCACACACCTTCGAGAACATTGTGAAGAACTCGGGGATTGGTAGACTTCACACACCTTCGAGAACATTGTGAAGAACTCGGGGATTGGTAGACTTCACACACCTTCGAGAACATTGTGAAGAACTCTCTGCAGGTTTCCTCGCGATGTTTTACCTTCACCGTTTGAAGCAAGTGATGTTTAAAACTTCTTAAAACGCACATAACGTCGACAATATGGAGGTGCGTGCCCGGGGATCGAACCTGCGACGCCGAACAGGAGATCGGGGCTACTATTTGGACTACTGCTACTGAGTATTTAGACTCTATCGATGTGGATTTAACGCGCCAATAATCCGCTCTGTCGACTATATCGTTTCAAGTAAAACTACCTAATCTTCCAATGTAAATAGAGTTGGAATCCTAGGTTACTCGCATCCCTGTGTACTCGCACTTTTTTTTTTGTCCACTACAAGTTAGCCCTTGACTGCGATTTCACCTGATGGTAAGTGATGGTGCAGTCTAAGATGGTAGCGAGCTGACCTGTTAGGGGCATGGCAATTATATTAACCTCCTATTCGGTTTCTACACGGCATCAAACCGGAACGCTAGACTTTATCGATGTGGATTTATCGCGGCATAAATTCATACTATATCGTTTCAAGTAAAACTACCTAATCTTCCACTGTAAATAGAGTTGGAATCCTGGGTTACTCGGAATCCTGGGTTACTCGCATCCCTGTGTACTCGCACATGTTATAAAATGGCTTCATACCGGTCGCCGATTCTATAAATATGCTCACAATAGATGCGTAAGTGTAGTGGAGACGAGATGATACAAGGCACAATTCACGCAGCATCCGGCACAAAACCCATTTATTGCTGTTGCAGTCAAGGTTACGTCGAATTTTTTTAATCTCCTCTGTGGCTCTTCCATCACACGTGACATTGGCAAAGTGCACCAAAATAAGAAGAAGAAGAATTAGCGTCCGTGAGATGTAAACACTACAGTGCTACTACCTAACCTAACCTAATGATAAACGAAAATGTAGAATAACTAAAAATTGTTACCTTTTTAGAAATCACAGCACATTTTGAAAAATACTATTAATTGTTGGGAAGGAACTGGCCCCTAAGATAGGTAGATAGATAGGGGCCAGGAATTAATTGTATCTGTACTTAAGTTAATTTCTTTAATAAAGATTTCTATTTCTATTTCTATTTCTAAACTGTGCTGTAGCCTGTAGGGGTCACACCAGCATGGCGGCCGCGTATTCTGCATCAATCATTGTTACAGTATCAATTGTTGTGATTGGCTGAACTTATGGTACTCTTGCTGCGTCAATGGATTGTGTCCAATAGTGGAAGAGTGTTATCCAATCAGAGGGGATTGCGATCGTTACACTGTAGCTGTCAGAGATACGCAGCTGAATTAATATACCTCACACGTGACATTGGCAAAGTGCATTGAGCTGGTTTGCCACTAAGAAACGCCATTTACCAAGAAGAAGAAGAAGAATTAGCGTCCGTGAGATACAGTTAGAAGTACAGTGCTACAGTGCTGTAGCCTATAGGGCACCAGCAGGGCGGCCGCGTATCTTCTGCATCAATCACTGTTACAGTATCAATTCTTGTGATTGGCTGAATTTATGGTATTGTTGCTGCGTCAATGGATTTGTCCAATAGTGGGAGAGTGTTATCCAATCAGAGGGGATTGCGATCGTTACACTGCAGCTGAGAGAGATACGCGCGGCTGAATTAATATACCTAACACGTGACATTGGCAAAGTGCATTGTGGTGGTTTGTCACTAATAAACGCCATTTACCAAGAAGAAGAAGAAGAATTAGCGTCCGTGAGATGTAAACACTTCAGTGCTATTGTGCTTTAGCCTGTATGCATGCAGAGGGTGGCCACCGAGGGGGTTTTAGTAGGTACAAATCCTACATAACCCGACTTCTCCCCCCGGAAGTTGTTTTGGGTATCTTAGAAGGATTTGCCATCGAAAAAAAAAAAGGTGGTGACAGCAGTAGGATCGTGAATCGTGATTCGATATCGATTTTTACAGTTCTCTAATTATTGAATATTTAAGGCCGAGTTTGTGAGCAGTAAACGTGACATCCGACAGTGCTATATAAAATCTTTAATTAATTATTTGTGTTGTTTTACAGTAAACAATTTTTATAACACAAAATATACAGTATACAGTTTAAAAGCAGTAACTAGTTAAACTAGATAGAAATGTGCAAATTCGGTCTTATTGTATTTTTTTTTTTTAATTGAAAATAATACAATAGAACTTAATGCTAGCTAGCCTAACCTAATAACTATATAAATCATGCCCACGTGGAATGGTGGCAAGAATGCTGGCTGCATTTCCGCGCTGGACAGCCAGGCTGATGCTTTGCGCAAAAAATTAGCCAGCCCGTCTGTCACGATGAGGCAATTAACCGCGGTGAAATATCTAGCAAAAAATTTTTGCCACTAAAACTCCACGGCCCAAGGGTCTCTTTGTGTTGTTTAATTAAATATTAATTCTAGCTATGTCGTATTATCAAGAAAAACAAACCTATAAAAAATGTAATAAAAGGATGGTACTAATTTCTCAGAAGATCAAAAAATATTATGTTATATAAAACTTGTACAAGTTTGGCTTTAGTTATTGCCATGCCCTTTAAGTTAGTATCATCCTAATACTAGCTAGATTATTGTAAATGCGATTGTAAGTTTGCTTCTTGGTATGTTTGTTGCGTTTGCACGGACCTTCTTCACAAAAGGAAAAAAGGAAATTTTCTTCTTTAGGAAAAGGCTACCTCGGAAAATTAAGGAGTTCCCCCGGGAAGTTAAAAAAACTCGAACGCAGTCGCGGGCATCAGCTAGTTAGTAATAAGTTAACTAACCTAAGCCACCTGTGAGTTGCCACCGAGCACTTAAAACCATGTTATTGACGACCTCCGTGGCGCAGTGTGTAGCGCTGTTGTCTTAACGTGCGGAGCTCCCGGGTTCGATCCCCGGCAGGGTCAATTTGGGAATTTATAATTTCTGAATTTTCCCTGGTCTGGCCTGGTGGGAGGCTTCGGCTGTGGCTAATTACCACCCTACCGGCAAAGACGTGCCGCCAAGCGATCACGTGATGCCGTGTAGAAACCGAATAGGGGTATGGGTTTAATATAACTGCCATGCCCCTAACAGGTTAGCCCGCTACCATTTGAGACTGCATCAACACTTACCATCAGGTGAGGTCGCAGTCAAGGGCTAACTTGAGTTAAAAAAAAATACCTACCTACTCGCGATGTATCAAGTTTGGTGTTTTTCTCATTCAAATTGCGGCATCACTTACCATAATACGCGGAGGCAATTTAAATAACTCGAAATCTTTTTTGTTGAAAATAGACAACAAAAGTTTACTTTACTACTTCGAAACTTTTGATAGCTTTCAGATAAAAGCTCCAGTAGGTTCATTAGATCATTAGATGTACACAGAATCTTATTACGCCGAGATCATAAAACGAAATAACTGGGTATTTATTCAGTGTAAGTACAATATCTTTATCGAAGGGCGAAAAATATATCAGCCAAGATAAAAATATTTTATTTCAACATTTAATTAAAAGCTGTTAGGGGCATAGCAGTTATATTAAACCCGTGTTCGGTTTCTACACGGCATAGTGAACGCGTGATCGCTTGGCGGCACGTCTTTGCCGGTAGGGTGGTAACTAGCCACGGCCGAAGCCTACCAGGGAAAATTCAGAAATTATAAATTCCAAAATTAACCCTGCCGGGGATCGAGCCTTGGACCTCCGCGCGTTAAGACAACAGCGCTGCACACTGCGCCACGGGGGTCGTCAAAAACATGGTTTTAAGTGCTCGGTGGCAACTCACAGGTGGCTTAGGTTAGTTAACTTACCGGGCCAGACCAGGGAAAAAATCGACCCTGCCGGGGATCGAGCCCGGGACCTCCGCGCGTTAAGACAACAGCGCTGCACACTGCGCCACAGGGGTCGTCAAAAACATGGTTTTAAGTGCTCGGTGGCAACTCACAGGTGGCTTAGGTTAGTTAACTTACCGGGCCAGACCAGGGAAAAAATCGACCCTGCCGGGGATCGAGCCCTGGACCTTCGCACGTTAAGACAACAGCGCTACACACTGCGCCACGGGGGTCGTCAAAAACATGGTTTTAAGTGCTCGGTGGCAACTCACAGGTGGCTTAGGTTAGTTAACTTACCGGGCCAGACCAGGGAAAAAATCGACCCTGCCGGGGATCGAGCCCTGGACCTCCGCGCGTTAAGACAACAGCGCTAGGTATCTACCTAGTTTATCTACCTACCATCTACCTAGGTAGATAGATATACACTATACAGGTATCGGCGTCATTTGAAAGGCAAAGCTATGCGAAGTCTGCCAGCTGCACATTTTTGATTTTGCGTAATCCGACGCGGTTTCCATATCACTCAGCGGAAATAGGAACCATATCGCGATGGCATAATACTTTCGTACTCTTCGTACCTACCATGATAAATGATAAATAATAATTTAAAAAAAAAAAAAAGAAAAAAAAAAAAATTCGTCGTGAATATAACAGTTTAGTGTGCTGTATTTATGCGTTATATTGTTTGCTATGGTGATAAAACCTATTATTTAATCTTTCCTAAGTTGAATTGAGTCTGACGCCTTTTCGTTTTGTCTAACGTTGTGAATAGCTGAATTTTGTAATTTGCTTTGCACTTTTTATGTGATATTGTTGAATTGTTTTGGTGTAAAGCTAAACAAAATGCAACTGATTTAGATAAAATTACTAATTCGAAAGCATAATATGAAATGAAGTGATTTGAAATGATTTATTTATTTCATGTAGGACAACTTGTGTCAGTTATGAAACGTTAAGACTCTACCACCGGCTCGATTGATTCTACTGAGAAGAGCCGGCAAGAAACTCAGCAGTTGCTCTTTTCATAGAAAAGAAAAGGTAACAATATGTAGACAACACAACACATACGTTACAAGTATTACACTGACTTGTGGGTCACTGGATGCGAGGCCGGTTGCTTCCATGACACTTTGTCGTTAATAAAATCATCGATAGTGTAATAACCTCGACTTAACAGATGCTGTTTAACACAGTCTTTAAATCTACATGTGGGTATTATGGTAGCTGATGCCTGCGACCTCATCCGCATTGATGTAGGTTTTTTGAAAAACTCTTTTATACGACTGCCTGGAAAAAAGTGTATATTGTTTTCAGGGTTAATGTATGTATGTGAGTTTGTATATTCCACCATAACTTCTATACGCTTGAACCGATTTTGATAAATGATGTATGGTTAGAATCCCTAGCTTATTCCAGGTAACTTAAGCTAGTAAAATTTAAAAAAAAATTGATGGCTTGGCCATGGTCCCGCATTAAAAACTAAAGTTGTTTTTTTTTTTCGAAAATAAGATTAACTATGTAATCATCATCTAGAAAATGATGAGTAGATTCCAATAATACATAACACTATAGTTCAATATCCAGTGATTCACAAACAAATATCATTTAATAAAAATGTGAGTAAGATTCTAATTTAAGTAGATTAATTTGGATTTTTAACATTTTAGTTCGTTTTTTGGCAGGGCAGTCGTGTTTTTTTTCAGGCAGTCGTATAATCAGGAAATTGTATAAAAACACACGGAGCACGCGTTCTATGTGATGTCATTCCCTGTGAGTTTCGCCCTTAACCTGGGTACCTAGTACTAGTTATTATTCTGTGACCTAGGCAAGTAGGTACTCCGCTGTTATTGTGTGGCTAGGTCACTTGACCCAAACAGACAATGACTGAATGTCGGTCTGTCTTCCATCTTTCAAGGGCGTATTCACATAACAATTTTTGGTTGTTCTGTGAGATTATTCAGAGTATTGAGAGGTCAATATAAAGGTATGGTCTTACATAAATATACCTGTACATAATTTCTCATAATCCTCTGAACATATAACGGTATGGTTTTACAATATGCTTACATAAATATACCTACTCGTATATAGAATTTCTTATAATCCTCTGAACATATAGGTTCCCTCCATGTAGTCAACGGTTAGTCAGCTGATGCCTGTGACTTCGTTCGCGTGGATTGAACTCTTTAATTTTTCTGGATAAAACGTAGCCTATGTATTATCCCAAACTATAATCTATTTCTGTGCCAAATTTCATCCAAATCCGTTCAGCCGTTCTGGCGTGATTGAGTAACGAACATCCATCCATCCAAACTTTCGCAGTCATAATAAGTATTAGGTATATTAGTATAGATTCCGCGGTAACACCCTTTGTTCGGAATTGGTAAGTCTGTCTTGTAAGTTGTAAGCTTGTGTCCATCTCCGATACCTCTGTACTTCGAAATCGGTTTAACAGAGAGACAGACAATGTTAGTAATTAAAAAAAAACCCCGGCTGAGTTTGTTGTGGGCTCTTCTCAGACCAGGGCGCGTTTGGAACTCTCGTAGCTTTAGTTTTAAGATACCGTTACTGATTACCACCATTATATTTTATAAATAACTGGACGTCAATAAGTGTAGTACACCTACCTAAATTGAATAAACATAATTTGACTTTGACTAGAAGTTTTCACCGTGTTTAGTTTTATGCAAAAAAAAGGTTTAATTGAATAGAAATTTTGTAAATAAAGACTTTTTTTGTTTATTATAATGACAAAAATTCCACAGCACCGCTACGATTGTAGGTACGATTTCCGATTTGAAATCCCAAACTTGACTTGCAAATGAGGCGCTCTTTCGTTTAGTTGTTGTATGGTTGTATGGGTGTATGGTTGTATGGATGTATGGGTGTATGGGTGTATGGGTGTAATATAAAACTTGCCACTCGGACCATTATCGTCAATCAGAGACTCGGACTTGCTGCGCATTTGCATATTCTATACATTTTTGTGTTTTATATTTACATCTACCAGCTACTGACATTGAGAAGAAAATACAGACCGTATAGATTTTTTGCTCCAATCCCAATGTATTACCGAAAGATTCCTAAGGATTTGTCAAAGTCAAAGTCAAATAATGTTTATTCAATTTAGGTAGGTATTGACGTCTAGTTATTTATAAAATATAATGGTGATAATAAGTAACGGTATCTTAAAACTAAAGCTACGAGGGTTGCAAACGCGCCCTGGTCTGAGAAGAGCCCACAACAAACTCAGCCGGGTTTTTTTTGTTCATTATTACCATTTCACAAATAATCATCTTCAACTAAGCAACTATCAGAGTCATTAGATCAAACCATTGCCAAGCTTCCTTGTCATTTAAGTAATCCTTTACATGGTAATAGGATTTCTTAATGAGTTTACGTTTAACATTAACTTAGAACTTATTCAGAGACATCTTTAACATGTCTTCTGGGAGCTTACTGTACAAGCGGACACTGTTTCCAACAAATGAATTGCTAGTTTTACTAAGCCTAGAAGCAGGCATTACAAGTTTATTTTTACTATAAGATAATAGGTAATAGGATTAAACTTAGTTATTCTGAAATTGCGATACATTTATAACATAGGACCGAATAACTGCAAGGCCCTTATCCTTACGGGTAATAAAGGTAAATATTTCGAGGGTTAGCAAGCTAAAGAGGTAGGTCATGTCCGCTGGGACAAATGACGACCCCCATAAGTGGGAGGTCTGAGGTTTGATCTCCGGCAACCATCTTAGTCTGAAATGCATCGTCAAGGGCTACAGTAGCTCGTACTGTAGTCAACTGTAAAATAGAAAAAGATATTTCTGCCTGCCTAGCAGGCGCACTACGAGATAATTATGTCTACCCATTTTCTCGCGTTATATGTTGTCTACCGTGGCTAACATGGTTACACTTATGTCTCGTCTCGTGTCGTCAAAAGTAGACAGTAATATTTTTTATCTGTGGTATTTTTCTCTACGAACCCTAACATGGCAGACTATTTTTTCTCGGATAATGTCCTATTTTGACATTTCGACATGGTTATTTATCGACTGTCAATCTCGAGGGCGAGATACAACGAGATAGAATAGTGATACTGGAGTGGGACTGCCTCCAGCCCACTGGAACACTGGCGCACTCTCTATATCTACACTTCTACACTATAATATTATAAAGAGGAAAGATTTGTATTTTTGTATGTAACGAATAAACTCAAAAAGCACTGGACCGATTTTAATAATTCTTTTTTCATTAGAAAGCTACATTATCACTGAGTAAAGTAGGCTATATTTAGTACTAGATTACTATAGAAATCTTTAGAAATTCCTATTAAAACCAACCGAAGGTGTAAAAAAATTAGCCATAAAATGTCTTTCATCGCATACGCTGCGAAGAGTATTAATGATAGGACAAAAAAATTTTCGACAATATTATAGAATATATCAATATCTACAAAAAACTTCGCGAGACCATGTGTCTAACTATTGTAGTTACGTCACTATTTAAAATGCAGTGACATAGCGGTTGCGGCGGTACCGGCCGGGGGGCTATTTAGTATCAGAATTGCACCCGTGCGAAGCCGGGGCGGGTCGCTAGTTGGCTATATTGAGGACTTTTATTAGGTATAGGGTTGATGAATCTTTAACTCTATTGTACAACTAGGTATAGGGTTGATGAATCTCTAACTCTATTGTACGAGTAGTCACAACTCACGCCGCCGAGCTGGACAATTAAAACTAAAAAACTAAACTTAATTTGAGCAGGTAATAATATATTTATGATCTTGTAGGTTTGTAGTTAATCCTTATGTACTTGTTTACTGTTTTATATTGCGACAACAATGCTTAGTGTAAAGCAATGATGGGGTCTAGGTTAGAACGCGCTTGCCTAGAAGATGGCTATTCACTCTTGCCTTGAAGGCTCTTAAGTTGTACGTGGTAGAAAACACGTGCGCGTCGATAGTCGATAGTCCATAGTCGATAGTCGATACTCGATAGTCGATGTCGCATTCGGCCATTGGAGTGGTCGCAGCGAAAACGACAAGCTACAAGTAGTGATGTGGGAGGATGTTCCACAACTTAGCGGTTCGTATCAGAAACGTTTCGTGCGAGCAGATTGGACGTCGACCACATGATCACTCTAGGAACTGGTACGTTGCTGGGAAGGTTAGGGCTACTTATAATTATTATCTGGAATGTCGATAGTCGATAGTCGATAGTCGAGAGTCGATAGTCGATAGTCGATAGTCGATAGTCGATAGTCGAGAGTCGATAGTCGCAGTCGGCCATTGGAGTGGTCGCAGCGAAAACGACAAGCTACAAGTAGTGGTGTGGGAGGATGTTCCACAACTTAGCGGTTCGTATCAGAAACGTTTCGTGCGAGCAGATTGGACGTCGACCACATGATCACTCTAGGAACTGGTACGTTGCTGGGAAGGTTAGGGCTACTTATAATTATTATCTGGAATGTCGATAGTCGATAGTCGATAGTCGAGAGTCGATAGTCGATAGTCGATAGTCGATAGTCGATAGTCGAGAGTCGATAGTCGCAGTCGGCCATTGGAGTGGTCGCAGCGAAAACGACAAGCTACAAGTAGTGGTGTGGGAGGATGTTCCACAACTTAGCGGTTCGTATCAGAAACGTTTCGTGCGAGCAGATTGGACGTCGACCACATGATCACTCTAGGAACTGGTACGTTGCTGGGAAGGTTAGGGCTACTTATAATTATTATCTGGAATGTCGATAGTCGATAGTCGATAGTCGATAGTCGATAGTCGATAGTCGATAGTCGAGAGTCGATAGTCGAGAGTCGATAGTCGATAGTCGATAGTCGATAGTCGATAGTCGCAGTCGGCCATTGGAGTGGTCGCAGCGAAAACGACAAGCTACAAGTAGTGGTGTGGGAGGATGTTCCACAACTTAGCGGTTCGTATCAGAAACGTTTCGTGCGAGCAGATTGGACGTCGACCACATGATCACTCTAGGAACTGGTACGTTGCTGGGAAGGTTAGGGCTACTTATAATTATTATCTGGAATGTCGATAGTCGATAGTCGATAGTCGAGAGTCGATAGTCGATAGTCGATAGTCGATAGTCGATAGTCGAGAGTCGATAGTCGCAGTCGGCCATTGGAGTGGTCGCAGCGAAAACGACAAGCTACAAGTAGTGGTGTGGGAGGATGTTCCACAACTTAGCGGTTCGTATCAGAAACGTTTCGTGCGAGCAGATTGGACGTCGACCACATGATCACTCTAGGAACTGGTACGTTGCTGGGAAGGTTAGGGCTACTTATAATTATTATCTGGAATGTCGATAGTCGATAGTCGATAGTCGAGAGTCGATAGTCGATAGTCGATAGTCGATAGTCGATAGTCGAGAGTCGATAGTCGCAGTCGGCCATTGGAGTGGTCGCAGCGAAAACGACAAGCTACAAGTAGTGGTGTGGGAGGATGTTCCACAACTTAGCGGTTCGTATCAGAAACGTTTCGTGCGAGCAGATTGGACGTCGACCACATGATCACTCTAGGAACTGGTACGTTGCTGGGAAGGTTAGGGCTACTTATAATTATTATCTGGAATGTCGATAGTCGATAGTCGATAGTCGATAGTCGATAGTCGATAGTCGATAGTCGAGAGTCGATAGTCGAGAGTCGATAGTCGATAGTCGATAGTCGATAGTCGATAGTCGCAGTCGGCCATTGGAGTGGTCGCAGCGAAAACGACAAGCTACAAGTAGTGGTGTGGGAGGATGTTCCACAACTTAGCGGTTCGTATCAGAAACGTTTCGTGCGAGCAGATTGGACGTCGACCACATGATCACTCTAGGAACTGGTACGTTGCTGGGAAGGTTAGGGCTACTTATAATTATTATCTGGAATGTCGATAGTCGATAGTCGATAGTCGATAGTCGATAGTCGAGAGTCGATAGTCGATAGTCGATAGTCGATAGTCGATAGTCGAGAGTCGATAGTCGAGAGTCGATAGTCGATAGTCGATAGTCGATAGTCGATAGTCGATAGTCGCAGTCGGCCATTGGAGTGGTCGCAGCGAAAACGACAAGCTACAAGTAGTGGTGTGGGAGGATGTTCCACAACTTAGCGGTTCGTATCAGAAACGTTTCGTGCGAGCAGATTGGACGTCGACCACATGATCACTCTAGGAACTGGTACGTTGCTGGGAAGGTTAGGGCTACTTATAATTATTATCTGGAATGTCGATAGTCGATAGTCGATAGTCGATAGTCGATAGTCGATAGTCGATAGTCGATAGTCGAGAGTCGATAGTCGAGAGTCGATAGTCGATAGTCGATAGTCGATAGTCGATAGTCGCAGTCGGCCATTGGAGTGGTCGCAGCGAAAACGACAAGCTACAAGTAGTGGTGTGGGAGGATGTTCCACAACTTAGCGGTTCGTATCAGAAACGTTTCGTGCGAGCAGATTGGACGTCGACCACATGATCACTCTAGGAACTGGTACGTTGCTGGGAAGGTTAGGGCTACTTATAATTATTATCTGGAATGTCGATAGTCGATAGTCGATAGTCGATAGTCGAGAGTCGATAGTCGATAGTCGATAGTCGATAGTCGATAGTCGAGAGTCGATAGTCGAGAGTCGATAGTCGATAGTCGATAGTCGATAGTCGATAGTCGATAGTCGCAGTCGGCCATTGGAGTGGTCGCAGCGAAAACGACAAGCTACAAGTAGTGGTGTGGGAGGATGTTCCACAACTTAGCGGTTCGTATCAGAAACGTTTCGTGCGAGCAGATTGGACGTCGACCACATGATCACTCTAGGAACTGGTACGTTGCTGGGAAGGTTAGGGCTACTTATAATTATTATCTGGAATGTCGATAGTCGATAGTCGATAGTCGATAGTCGATGTCGCAGTCGGCCATTGGAGTGGTCGCAGCGAAAACGACAAGCTACAAGTAGTGGTGTGGGAGGATGTTCCACAACTTAGCGGTTCGTATCAGAAACGTTTCGTGCGAGCAGATTGGACGTCGACCACATGATCACTCTAGGAACTGGTACGTTGCTGGGAAGGTTAGGGCTACTTATAATTATTATCTGGAATGTCGATAGTCGATAGTCGATAGTCGCAGTCGGCCATTGGAGTGGTCGCAGCGAAAACGACAAGCTACAAGTAGTGGTCGCGGTTCCTTGCTCTAATTACATACATACATGGCGACACACGCGACACATTTGCGACCAGCCACTGTGCCCGTGTGCCCGTGTGTGTGTGTGTGTGTGTGTGTGTGTGTATGTGTGTGTGTGTGCGTGTGTGTGTGTGTGTGTACTGTACAGTACGCGCCAAACGTCGACATACATGTCCCACAACTTCTTCCGCGTGGAATAAGTTCACTCAGGATCCCGTTGCTCTTCTTTCCTCTAGTTAGTTACTTATCAATTTGTTTCTCCTTTATTGCAACCGAATTTAGTCTTCCTATCAGAGTTATAAAGGTCTCTAGGTGGCTAGATACCGATTTAGATAAAAGTCTGTGCTCATAAAATCTTGCAGATTGCGAATCAGTCTTTTAGTTTCTTTTAATGCTATACTATTCAGTGTAGCGATCGCCATAGTGCGTTATATAATGCAAAGAAACTACAGGATTTCAAAACGAGGCGGAAACGGAATTACATGATCGCATTCCCTTTATTATTCAAACTCACAATCATCGGTGGACGCGTTAAGTATAGTATAGTATAGTATAGTATAGGTCGTATCAGTACACACACACACACACACACGGAGGCGCGCGTGTGTGCGTGTGATAAGAGGTCGCGAGATAACCCCGTCGAGGCCACCGCACACTTGGAGCCCGTTCCTTTGCCACGCGACTTTGACGCTTACGGCCAAGTGTTAGGTCATTTTTTTTTTTTTTTTTTCTTAATTTAATAGGCGCATGATGACTGATTTAGAGAAATGGTCAGATTATGTTCGGAAGTATCTACTATTTCGAAAAAATATATTATTTCAGCAGAAAAATAAGGTTTGGTAGATAAAATTGGCATTTGAAATTTTAATTTTAAAATTCGCGCCAAAACGTGCAGTGTGCAGTAAGCAATAGCGTGATTGTCAAAGCTCGAAAACAAACAATTGTGACGTCATTCGGTTCTTGGTGTTTAATCCAATATGGCGGATTGCTGTATTTTATAGTTTTATTTTATTAAAATAAATCATTCGAAATAGATAAATAAATACGTTTTTTAATAATCCATGAAGCCTATTTCATTAGATAAATTCATAATTTAATTCATTCTTGGTTACTGTCATCATGCCTATTGAGCCACACAATGTTCTTTATTTACATATTCGAGAGAAAGGGGATCTTCCGCTATTGGATACGTCAGATCCCCGTTCCAATGGTTGTTCACATAGTTACATCTTCGCTATGAACTAATAACTTGATATGATATAAGGTCAGTTAGGTCAGAGGAGCGGGTGCCGGGTTCTGTCCTCAGTGTCGGAACAAGTGAGAGAAGCTAACACATAGCGAGCATATTATGTGATAATGGCACATGTGCTGTGAGCTCACCACGTGGCAGGGGAGGGGCAGGACACACTTGTTACACGCCACTCGCTGCGGCGGTCAGGCACAGCACAGATTTACTGTGGGTCAGGCCACGGTACGAGGACTAGGCCCTGAGATTGACACTCGACAGCTACATATTGTGATGACTGTAGCGGTCAATATTTCTGTCAGCACGATCACAAATCCAGTCAGGCCACGGCAAGAGGACTAGGCCCTGAGGTTGACAGCTACATGTGATGATTGTAGCGTTTCTGTCAGCAAGATCACAAATCCAGCCGACAACAACGTTATCTCGACTCTTGTGCTGCGGCCAAGAACTTTTGAGGTGGCTGATATGAAGCGATATGAAGTAGTGACGTGCTGCAATCGCAACGGCGCAACACGGCACGCTGCAATACGGTAGCATTACTGCTGTAGGTCAAAGTTGGTCTGTCTTCGACGTTTTTGGAAGCTCATCTGTTTAACCGACTTCGGCTTTCGACGAAATTCAATACAGATAGGTAGCGTCCTGCATAAATCTTCAATTAGGAAGTTTTATCGCGGAAAATCATATACTCTTAAACAGTGGCGTGCACTAGATTTGAAGCTAGGGTAGGCATTAGTCAGTAAAAACCAATTTACTTGCCGTTTTGATGAAATATTTATGAGATTTGACGTATTTCCGTGTGGGTAAGTATTGCTTCTATGCCTCTATGAACTGCACGCCGCTGTCTTTGAAAAGTTACAGACATAAAGTTTAACTTTAGCCACGCGGACGAACTCATTTGCATCATCAAGTAGTTAGGAACAGGATGAAAAACTGTTCTCGATGGCACAATGTAGTCGTAAATAATAACCACAGCTGTTTACTGTGTAATAACTGTGGGCGGCGCGGGTTACAAGTGTGCTTCTCTTCTCTACGGCTCGGGGCAGTCATTCTGTGTAATTCGCCACTGTTGCCTTTATCGCCCGCTAAATGCTAATTCTATTAACACGCCGCGCTGTCGGGAAACAATACGCTTTAGTGTTTCATGAATGAAGTTGTACCGAGGACCATTAAATGTTGTCATTAAGAGTTTTTTTTCTTCTTTTTTTTTATTGCCCTACATGAGAGATCAGCGACCGCTGAATGCTGTCATTAAGAGTTTACGGTGAACAGTAATATCGCCGTTATACATAACTATAAAGCACTTTATGACTGCTACATTTGACAATTAATGGGATTGAGTATCTATAATTGATCGTTGATTGGAATAAGTAGGTATGTGTGACCATTAAATGATGTCATTAAGAGTTTTTTTTATTGCACTACATGAGAGATCCGGCGCGACCGCTGAATGCTGTCATTAAGAGTTTACGGTGAACAGTAATATCGCCGTTATACATAACTATAAAGCACTTTATGACTGCTACATTTGACAATTAATGGGATTGAGTATCTATAATTGATCGTTGATTGGAATAAGCAGGTATGTGTGACCATTAAATGTTGTCATTAAGAGTTTTTTTTTCTTTTTTTTTTATTGCACTACATGAGAGATCCGGCGCGACCGCTGAATGCTGTCATTAAGAGTTTACGGTGAACAGTAATATCGCCGTTATACATAACTATAAAGCACTTTATGACTGCTACATTTGACAATTAATGGGATTGAGTATCTATAATTGATCGTTGATTGGAATAAGCAGGTATGTGTGACCATTAAATGTTGTCATTAAGAGTTTTTTTTCTTCTTTTTTTTTATTGCCCTACATGAGAGATCCGGCGCGACCGCTGAATGCTGTCATTAAGAGTTTACGGTGAACAGTAATATCGCCGTTATACATAACTATAAAGCACTTTATGACTGCTACATTTGACAATTAATGGGATTGAGTATCTATAATTGATCGTTGATTGGAATAAGTAGGTATGTGTGACCATTAAATGATGTCATTAAGAGTTTTTTTTATTGCACTACATGAGAGATCCGGCGCGACCGCTGAATGCTGTCATTAAGAGTTTACGGTGAACAGTAATATCGCCGTTATACATAACTATAAAGCACTTTATGACTGCTACATTTGACAATTAATGGGATTGAGTATCTATAATTGATCGTTGATTGGAATAAGCAGGTATGTGTGACCATTAAATGTTGTCATTAAGAGTTTTTTTTTCTTTTTTTTTTATTGCACTACATGAGAGATCCGGCGCGACCGCTGAATGCTGTCATTAGGAGTTTACGGTGAACAGTAATGTCGCCGTTATACATAACTATAATGCATTTTATGACTGCTACATTTGACAATTAATGGGATTGAGTATCTATAATTAATCATTGATTGCAATAAGTAGGTATGTGTGACCATTAAATGATGTCATTAAGAGTTTTTTTTTATTGCACTACATGAGAGATCCGGCGCGACCGCTGAATGCTGTCATTAAGAGTTTACGGTGAACAGTAATATCGCCGTTATACATAACTATAAAGCACTTTATGACTGCTACATTTGACAATTAATGGGATTGAGTATCTATAATTGATCGTTGATTGGAATAAGCAGGTATGTGTGACCATTAAATGTTGTCATTAAGAGTTTTTTTTTCTTTTTTTTTTTATTGCACTACATGAGAGATCAGCGACCGCTGAATGCTGTCATTAAGAGTTTACGGTGAACAGTAATGTCGCCGTTATACATACCTATAATGCATTTTATGACTGCTACATTTGACAATTAATGGGATTGAGTATCTATAATTTATCATTGATTGGAATAAGTATGTGTCGGTTTTTTGATAAAAGAAAAGGTATCGACTAAAGTGCTTTGCTTCTATGAAAAGTCACGTCAATCGGCAATGGAGTAACGATACACGCATTACTGCCAACTCTATATTATATATAGGTTGTGTTGGGTAGGTAGGAAACTTTTCTGGAGAGGATAACTTATTGACATGAGCGCAAAACTGTCTGTTAGTTAGTTTTGTGTCACGTATCCCGAAAACAGCCGTAAGATACTTAAATCCCAGGAAATTAAAGGGTTCCCGCAGGGTTAAGAGAAGCTTTATCAACTTAGTAACTCGGAAGTGAGCAGATATTTGAATGTAATGCCTGCTTTTAGATTAGTTTGTTTTGGTTACTTTCACAGCATTATGTCATATGGTATATTATTATGGGGTAATGCTGCAGATATTAATTCTGTTTTTGTGCTGCAGAAGAGGGCTGTTCGAGCCATATATACTATGGGACCAAGACAGTCACTAAGAGATAAATTTAAAGAAATCAATATTATGACAGTGCACAACCAATATATATTTGAAAATTTAGTATACGTGCATAAACACATTGATAAATTCAAGAAGAAAAGTGATTGTCATAATGTCAATACTAGAAATAAAAATAAACTTGTAATGCCTGCTTCTAGGCTTATTAAAACTAGCAATTCATTTGTTGGAAACAGTGTCCGCTTCTACAATAAGCTCCCAGAAGATATGTTAAAGATGTCTCTGAATAAGTTCAAAGTTAATGTAAAACGTAAACTCATTGAAAAATCTTATTACCATGTAAAGGATTACTTAAACGACAAGGAAGCTTGACAATGATTTGCTCTATGGCTCTGATAGTTGCTTAGTTAAGATGATTTGTGAGATGGTGATAATAAAAAGAAAAAAAAGCCCAGCTGAGTTTGTTGTGGGCTCTTCTGAGACCAGGGCGCGTTTGGAACCCTCGTAGCTTTAGTTTTAAGATACCGTAACCAATTATCACCATCATGTTTTATAAGTAAGTAACTTTTAACGTCAATAAGTGTACCTACAGTGTACCTATATTGAATAAATGATATTGAGTATTAAGTATTGTAGCTACGACCACGGACCACGGTAAATGATTAAAGTTAGAACTATAATGTGTCATAGTTGTTCATAGTCGCAGTTATATTATTTCATAAGTAGAACATAGGGTAGGAATTGACCTCAATAAAATACATTACGTATGTTAAAAAGTCATAAAATAATGGTATGATCCACATTTAGTAGTGTTTCCTTCCCGGGAGTGCGCTCAGGGTAATTATTTGAACAATAGGAAAGCCCACGAGGCGCGCCCAATCGCGTGCCTCGCCTGTAGGGGTGACACTGCGTTATACGACTGCCTGAAAACAGGAGTGTATTGCTTTCAGTGTTTGTATATTCCACCATAACTTCTATACGCCTGGACCGATTTTGATAAATGAGGTATCGTTACAATCCCTAGCTTATTCCGGGTGATATAGGCTAGTAAAATTTAAAAAAAAATTGATCCGGTGACCATGGTCCCGCATTAAAGACTAAAGTTGAAAAAAAATATTCGTAAATAAGATTAACTATATAATCATCATTTAGATAATGATGAGTAGATTCCAAAAATATGTAACACTATAGTTAAATATTCAGGGATTCACAAAAAAATATCATTTAATAAAAATGTGAATAAGATCTGTGTCTTATAATTATAAAATAATGTCTGTGTTTTATAATTGTATTCTTGAAAAATTATATTGTCATGTACGAATAACTCAATCTTAACTTACTGACTGTTGTAAAATTTAACATTTGCATGCCAGAAATGGCTGATTACATTGGATCATAATAGAATATAAGTATCACCCACTGTACCTGTATTCATGCAAATAAAGGATATTGTATTGTATTGTATTGTATTGTATTGATCTAGATTAATATTTTAGTTCGTTTTTTGGCAGGGCAGTCGTGTTTTTTAATTTTTTTTAATTATGACTTGTTTATATTCTTTTAATAGACTGGCCAACGATGCGGTCTAGTGGACGGCTTAAATGCGTTTACGGCTCACGGGGTTCGAGTCCCAAATCAGGTCAAATTCGGACGGAATTCTGAGTAGCAACTAGCAGCCCAGGAATGTCTGCAGAGAAGCACCTGAAGCCCTTGGTCTTGATTACATGCCTCAACTTTGATCTCCAGTCCTACGATTAACAATAACTTAGATAGATGGGATAGAGAGTGCACCCGTGTATGTGCATACACGCTTCTGCTCAAGTTGTGAACTCTGCTTATCTATCAGCTACTTCGTCTTCTAGTGCCTGTCGGAGGTCGGCATCAATTAATGATAACTGGCCTGGCCGCTGCCCTAAAATATAATAAAATAAAAAGCCTTTAGAAAGAAAAAAAAGAAAGAAAAAGCATTTATTTGGAACCATAATAATAGTAGAAAGATATGAGACAGAAATATGAGTTGTGTGATCCCAAAATGGACTCCACTCAGCAATATGCTATAATTGTGCGCTGGTCTTCCGTGGATCCCTCAGCAATATGCTATGACTGTGGTTCGAGCACAGACACAGAGCTGGTCTTCCGTAGATCCACAAGTTTCAGACGAGTTAGTACTAGAAAAATAAAATACAAAGATTTATTACTATTACGTTACAATTTCTTAGTATTTCGTACACAATAAGCAATTAATAAGTCGGTTAAGTATTAATCAATTAATATGAATTACTGTTATTTTTGGTTTATGATTTAATTTCCCGTATTATTTCATTTAACGTAAGCCATGTCATACTCGTATTATATTCGATGCAATTTACAAGTAAATTTAATTATTATGTTATATTTTGTTACAAATGGCTAGTTTATCTTCTTCTTTTCTTAATGACCGAGTTTGACAGCCGTACGTCAAACTCGGCATTATATTTTTAGTGTTTCTTTTTTATTTGTATACTTAATTCCCTGTTTTACATGACCTCCTTGTCCTCCCTATCTACTGTCTCCTGCTTAGTTGGCTTTTCTTCATTGGGGCTAGCTGTCACGGTCGCTATTCGATAGAGATCGTTGCATAGTAAAGATATCCTTATACCGCTAGTGGCCAGCCCTGGGCGGCTGGTTGCGTTTAATTAACCAGCACTCAACCGAATGAGCCTCCCGCCCCGTGTGTCGCGTCGCGCTGTGCCGCATCGTTGACCGTGCCGCTGTTAGTTAGTGGCACATTAAATATATTTAGCGGGGACATGAAACATTCTGTGCGTACGAGGCTTCAAGCGGCCGAGCCCTCTATAAGTCACAACGAGTAAAAGGCGTGCCCGGAATATAATGCCGCCATTATACTCTCATTATAGCTACCTGTCACAGTTGTATGATACTTATTTAACTGCCTCGTTGGTCCAGTGGTTGGTATGTTTGACTGCGGCCGACGAGGTCCCGGGTTTAAGTCCCGGGTCGGGCCATAACAAGTATTGGGGTTTTCCAACTAGAAATTCCCAGTACTAGCCCGGAGTTAGGCAGTTGGTGGAGTTTCACCCCCGTGCCTCGGAGAGCACGTTAAGCCGTTGATCCCGGTTATTATCACTGACGATGATATTAGTCGTTAACCCGCATTGGAGCAGCGTGGTGGGTGTAAGCTCTAATTCCCTCTCTCCTATGAGAGTGGAGGCCTGTGCCCAGCAGTGGGACGTTAATGGGCTGTAGTGGTATTTAAATGGAATTAGAATATACATAGTTATTGAATACTAGTGGGCCCGGCAGACGTTGTCCTGCCCTAACTTCCTCGCCATTTTTATACGACTGCCTGATGAAAGGAGTATATTGTTTTCAGGGTTCATGTATGTATTTATGTATGTGAGTTTGTATATTCCACCGTAACTTCTATACGCCTGAATCGATTTTGATAAATGTGGTATCGTTAGAATCCCTAGCTTATTCCGGGTGACATAGGCTGGTAATATTTAAAAAAAAAATGATGGGGTGACCATGGTCCCGCATTAATGACTAAAGTTGAAAAAAAAATTTCGAAAATAAGATTAACTATATAATCATCATCTAGAAAATGATGAGTAGATTCCAAAAATATATAACACTATAGTTCAATATTTAGTGCTTCACTAAAAAATATCATTAAATAAAAAATGTGAATAAGTTTCCAAAGGCTATATAGGCAAATCGCTTCATAAGGAGGTAAACTCCAAAAATAATATGGCAGGGCAGTCGTATTTTTTAATTCGTTAAATTAATTTCACTTGTTACATATTTTTTCACCGTTTAACCTTCCCTGGACTACGACAAACATTTAAAAACTAAAATCAGCCAGATCGGCCCAAAATGTTAATCCAAATATGTTCCTAGATATTGAATAATGACTAACATAGTTTTTAATGAGCTTACTTACTAACAAACATGGGCCTCTGTTGCCTAAATAATAATAGATTATACACCAAGGGGATAAAGCACTGTTTTATGTCACGGGCGCTACATTGAATCCTGAACGTAACGAAGGACTCCAAATTTAACTCCCGAGCGCAGCGAGGGTGTTATAAGTTAATTCCCGACCAAAGGGAGGGAATTAAGATTGAGTCCTGAGTGCAGTGAGGGATTCAAGCGCCCAAGAAAAAAACTGCTTTATCCCGGTGGTGTATACTCTACTTTATACTTGTCCCATAACAGTAAAACAAACTGTAACGGTTAGATATTTATTGCAAATCATAGTAAGTAATCATAGTAATCAAACTTTTCGCTTTTCATGCTGCCAGTGTTTATGCAGGTACACATACTCCTTGGTTTAAAAACTTTGATGTCAAATGGTAGGATCGTTTGGTCGACCAGTCTGGAGCCTACACTCTGTTGTGCATATTTACAGTATGGGGTTGGTCAACTAGTTGGGCGATCGATCGACTAGATTACGGCCCTAGGGCGTGAACACTGACTTTAGACCCGCAAAAGTATCATTGAAACAGTAGAAAAGGTATGGTAGAAGTATAAAGAAAGTTATTATTATTTATTACAGTCCTGGCTTTGGACTAAACAGAGTCGTCAGTAGTTAGCTTAACTCAACGCCTGGTTGGGCGTTGCAAATGTCAAAAAACTTGCAAATAAGGCATTCAAGTAGATTTAGTAGTGGTTTGTCCTCTGGACGTATGTCTATACTTGTGTTGAGCTGTGTAAACTGTAGTACAGCCCTTAAGTATAACTAGAATAATTGATTAAGTGGTAATAATTAGTAGATATAGTTAAGAAGCCGTGGCGTCACCTGGAGTAGGGCTCCAGCTGAAAATCACTGCAGAATGCTGTTGTTGTATTTTATTGCAAGGCTGTCTGCATTATGCTGAGCTGATGCCTTCTTTCAGGTTGTGCCTCACACGACAAGTGTTGTCAGGGTGCCTCTAGGACTTGGCCATGAGTTTAGTGCTCAAGTGCTGGAGACGCCATGGTAGCATTTACCTTAAGGTATAGTAATGTGTGACACAATGGTGAGACAAAATAGATTTTCCTTCCTGTCTTTCTCTCTAGTACGAGTATATGTATAGGTAAACACTTAGCATCATTTGTAGAAGTTGTACCACCTACCACCGTGATAGTTGACAACGTTTCATGGCGTGTTATGCAACTGGTTGTATGCAAAAGATCGCTTTTTTTTCTTTATCCACTACAAGTTAACCCTTGACTGCGATCTCACCTGATGGTAAGTGATGATGCAGTTTAAGATGGCAGCGGGGTCACCTGGTAGGGGCACGGCGGTTACATTAAACCCATACCCCTATTCGGTTTCTACACGGCATGGTACCGAAACGCTAAATCGCTTGCCGGTAGGGTGGTAACTAGCCACGACCGAAGCCTCCCACCAGGCCAGACCAGGGAAAATTCAGATATTATAAATTTCCAAACCCTACCGGGGATCAAACCCGGGACCTCCGCACTTTAAGCGCGCTCAACACTGCGCCACGGAGGTCGCTTAGCGATAGGAAAGTAACATTTCAAATTTGTTATCCTTATTTTGCCTATTTCTAGTTTCTTGTTTACGTTTTCAATGTTTTTGCATATTATAAAATTTGGAATGCGTAGATGGAGATTTTAATATCTAATAAATTCATTCATCTCATTCACGTATTATGGTGTTATTGCTCAACTTTAGCTCAACTCAAGAATGAAGAGATTGATGGATAATTACTATGTAGAGTCACCTTTAACTTGTTTTTACATTTATTTTTATCTGTATTTAAGTAGGTAAGTATAATCATATTATCTTTTTCCACAACCATTCCAAAGTGAGTAACTAAGTAGGTAGGTATAACATAAAAGCCAATATTGAAACCTAAATATAATTTTAAAGAATTAAAAAATACGACTGCCCTGCCCTAATATTTTTGGAGTTTACCTCCATATGAAGCGATTTGCATATATAGCCTTTGGAATCTTATTCACATTTTTTATTAAATGATATTTTTTTGTGAATCACTGGATATTGAACTATAGTGTTATATATTTTTGGAATCTACTCATCATTTTCTAGATGATGATTATATAGTTAATCTTATTTTCGAAATTTTTTTTTCTACTTTAGTCTTTAATGCGGGACCATGGTCACCCCATCAATTTTTTTTAAAATTTTACTAACCTATGTCACCCGGATTAAGCTGTGGATTATAACGATACCTCATTTATCAAAATCGGTTCAGGCGTATAGAAGTTATGGTGGAATATACAAACTCACATACATACATACATGAACCCTGAAAACAATATACTCCTTTTTTCAGGCAGTCGTATAAAGAATACATTTATCGTTCTCACTGGGTAAGTGGGTGCTAACTGCTAACGAAGATAACCATTGACCTCATAAACTGATTACGAAACGCGATCAAATAGTTAATTATTAAAATATTCTGTTGTGTCCCTCAAACGACCGGCTGCTCTCTCATTTTAATTAACATGTTTATTTTTTTTTTGCTTATTTTTTTTTTTTTTTTTTTTTTTTCCCTTACAAGTTAGCCCTTGACTGCGATCTCACCTGATGGTAAGTGATGATGCAGATGGTAGCGAGCCAACCTGTTAGGGGCATGGCAGTTATATTAAACCCATACCCGTATTTGGTTTCTACAGACATCGTACCGGAACGCGTAATCGCTTGGCGGCACGTCTTTGCCGGTAGGGTGGTAACTAGCCACGGCCGAAGCCTCCCACCAGGAAACTCTTAACTCTTAGAGTTCTTCCTCTTAATAGTTGATCAATAGTTATTTATATGAATAATTAGTTATACCACTTTAACAATCATTACAAAGATGTTAGATCTAGGTATAAAGGGATTTGTTCAAAGCCATTTTAGATCCATGGCTTGCCGAACAATATTTTGTCATTCGGAGTCCTAGAATTAGAATGACCAAAGTTTCTTTCCTTTTCCTTTTCCTAAGCTGATGCTCGAATTCATTAACACTAATATTAACTCAGCGTCATATTTTCATATACCTGTAAATACACATACACATGTACAAAAACTGGACTCTTTAAACCTAAAATGAAATAGCTCTGTATTAATTTGTACCTCATGAATATAATAACAAATTATCGCCGACGAAAAAGTTGCACAGTTTTATATTATTTCCTTCAATTGTATCAAACAACGAGCTACATACGTACTTAATATTATTATGCTCGTATGCTTTGAATATAGAGGAGCTGCGTAATATTCGGTGCTGCATTCGATTATAAACTTTATGTGCCAATGAATTAGAGTTATAATTAATGTAAATAGGCTGTTTCTGCGGCGATAGTATAATTTCAATAAATATGTTACTCACTTGTTACTCGTTAGTAAGACTGCAAAGCTTTATTTTGTGTGCAATTTATAATATTAGTAGGTATAGTTAACTCAACATTCGAGACTCTGAAACTGACTTAATCTGCCCCCGATTATGAAATTGCCGATCCAATCGTCAAAGTTCGGCGTCAAAGTAAAATAAACCATAACATAATTGTATTAGAGTTCAATCTCGTGTATCTATTCTCATACGTTTAGGTATGTACGATTCCATAAACTTATGAGAATGGATACACGATATTGAGCTCTAATACAATTATGTTATGGTTTATTTTACTTTGACGCCGAACTTTGACGATTGGATCGGCAATTCTTACATAATCGGGGGCAGATTAAGTCAGTTTCAGAGTCTCGAATGTTGAGTTATCTATACCTAATAATACTATTAATGCGAAAGTTTGGATGGATGTATGGATGTATGGATGTTTGTTACTTAATCACGCCCCAACAGTTGAACGGATCTGGCTGAAATTTGGCACAGAGATAGATTATAGTCCGGAATAGCACATAGGCACTATTCCCGCGGGAACCACAAAACCTGGATCCACGCGTACGAAGTCACGGTCAACAGCTAGTTCGCAATATTTTGTCGTATAACATTTTAGTTCCACCCTCACGTGGAAAAGTTATGTTAGACAGTCCGTTCCTAGGACGAGTAGAATTTCATTCATTGAGACGAGATCATTAAGTTCCATTCAATTTGAATAATTTTAGGTTTATTTATTTACTAACCTGTGGCGGTGTTCGCAGTCCGCACATAATCCAATAGATGGCATTACTAGTACGATGCACGCGACCACGAAGAACCCAACTCACGGTAACGAAGCGTTCTCTGAATTACGCTATATATACGAGCTCCAAAGATGAACGGTCGGACCAGTGGTCCCCGAGCACAGCATCCGCTCGGAGGATGATCATCCTAATGTTGGGGTCGAGCCATATCACCTGCTCCCGTACAAATGATGACCTTATATCAGAAAAACGTTTGTAGCCTGCCTCAGACTGTGCCTGTTTCCATATCCTATGCAGTTCAATTTCACGTCTGCAATCCTCGATTATATCTTTACCTTTGCACCTACCTAGATTTTTTTCACCTGCCCTAGAAACGGGCTGCGGCTAGCGAGGCGCGCCACAGGCTATGCCACAGGTGGGGGGCGGCGCGCCCTGTGACCCCCCCCCTGCCCCCTGCCCCCCCCCTGTGCCCCCCGCCCTACCCCCACTCGCCCCGAACACCGCCCTGCCCTATATTCACTGTTAGCTTGACATTTACGCTCATTTGGGCCATCGTTAAATTATTAAATTATTACATTGTTTTCCTTTTTTTATACGACTGCCTGAAAAAAGGAGTATATTGTTTTCAGGGTTCATGCATGTATGTATGTATGTATGTGAGTTTGTATATCCCACCATTTAAAAAATTAAAAACACGACTGTCCTGCCAAAAAACTAACAAAAAAGTTAAGTTTATTTTTCAACTTTAGTCTTTAATGCGGAACCTTGGTCACACGATCAATTTTTTTTTAATTTTACTAGCCTATGTCACTCGGCATAAACTAGGGATTCTAACGATACGTCATTTATCAAAATCGGTTCATGCGTATAGAAGTTATGTTGGAATATACAAACTCACCTACATACATACATGAACCCTGAAAACAATATACTCCTTTTTTCAGGCAGTCGTATAAAAAAGCTTGGGTACCGGTGTACCGCCCTGGTTCAGCCCCGCAGGGAGCACGGAGCACCCCACCCTTACTATTCCTACTAATTATAATTGAAGCGCGCCCCGACATCGCCCCGGCGAGGGATTCATTACCGGGAAACGGTTTTTCAACCAAACCATATCGTCAGTTTTACATTTTTTTTATCCACTACAAGTTAGCCCTTGACTGCAATCTCACCTGATGGTAAGTGACGGACCAGGGAAAATTCAGAAATTATAAATTCCCAAATTGACCCCGCCGGGGATCGAGCCCGGGACCTCCGCACGTTAAGCAGCGCTACACACTGCGCCACGGAGGTCGTCAAAAATCGGAGGTTTGTTACTCAATCACGCCGGCGAATCAAAAACGGCCGAACGGATAGGCAACTTTTTCGGGAACCAAAAACCTCAGACCACGCGGACGAAGTCGCGGGAATCAGCTATTTATATCTATATCTAAGAACTCTCGCAGATTACACTTATTTGATATCTTTTAGATGTATTTATCGCCAGAGTTTCATTTTACATACGTAAACTCGCGCAGATTACAATTAATTGATGGCTTTTAGATGTTTTTATTGCCAGACTTTCATTTTATATACGTAAACTCTCGCAGATTACAATTATTTGATAGCTTTTAGATGTTTTTATCGCCAGAGTTTCATTTTACATACGTAAACTCTCGCAGATTACAATTATTTGATAGCTTTTAGATTTTCAAGACTTGCATTTTACATATTTACACTGACCCATTGCATTGTATATAGGATTATGTGTTAATGCGTTGATCGGTTTGTCGGGGTTTGCTGAAATTTAAGGACAGCGAGATACTGGTTTTGAGATATCACCAATTAACTAGGTATTCTGCGGAGGTTAATTTTAAAACATAAATCTTTTGTCGGCTATAATAAAAGCTTCTCAAAGCTAAGAAAGCTCCCTGCTGGACTTTTTTCGTCCGTTTTCAACACCGGTATTGAAATGTCTAATACCGGGATACCGGTATTGGTGACACTATACACGAAACAGTGACTTTTGCATATATTTTTTGGTACATGCCACTGTTTTTTATTCGGCTAAGATTAAAACTTGTATCTTAAGTACATTAGCTCAATAAGAGCACCTTTACTGCTTAAAACCAGTGAAGAAAAGTCATTTTTGATCAATCAGAGGGAAAAATTAGTGTTTGAATCTAGAACCAATGCCAAGCCTGTGGCATTCTATTTCATTAACCTACGAAACGTTCAGAAATCTGTTTTATAACCAATACAATATTGTATTATGATTTATTTTCTTTAAAAAAATAACTATTCCATTTTTTATTAATTTGTGTTTTGAACTATGTATTTTTACGAGTGAAAAAATGGAATTTCTTCATTGAATTTAAGCAGAAAAGTGCTCTTTTGGAGTGCATGTGGTGCAAAATATTTTTTATGGAAAAACTGTTTTTTATGGTGCAGTTTCTTTCAGAAAAGACTATTTTTAAGATAAAAACAATCTATCTAATTTTAAGTTTTTTCCCAATACCGGGATCCCGGGATCCCGGTATTGAAAAAAATCTTTCCGGTATTAATACCGGTATTGCAAAAAACCGGTATTCGAAAGCCCTAGTCAGAACCAGTCCTCTGCCTGTGTCTGTTGCTGCTCGTACTATGACGGACGACATCCTGCCAGACTATTGCGCACACGCAATTACTGTACCTAACTACCTACCTAGGTATGTGTGACTCATGACTCACTAATATACCTACAGTAAAAATACAAGTACTAACCTATTTTTTGCCAAGAATCTCCGAGGTTGCCGATTCGAGTAAAATAAAAAAGGGAATTAATCTGAGTTATATTTTGTGACTTCGTCCACGTGGTTTAATTTTTGTTATTCCCGTGGGAACTCCTTCATTTTCCGGTATAAAAAGTAGCCTATGTCACAGTCCAGGTCCTCAACTATATCCATGCCAAAAATCACGTCGATCCGTTGCTCCGTTGCAGCGTGATTGAAGGACAAACCAACAAAAAAAACCCAGTTTCGCATTTATAAAATGAGTACTATTTGAAGCTATATTTTTGATGAATCTCCAGGAAATAAACAATACCCGTAATGAATAGTAAACATAAATCATCTGTTTGTTTGTTTGCAATGAAAGGAAACTCAGCTCCTACACGTGGATGATAAATCTTAGGAAATTAGGTACTTGTTTCGTTGTTTACGTTCGACGCACTGAGTAGGAATATTATTTAAAATCTGAGAAACTTAAATCTTTTAGATATTCCCAAAAAACCCCGTTAGTAGGTACATATGTAAAATGAATATTATTAATTTAGCTTTTATGTATTTACACGATATTATGTGGCAATAATTATTAATTATTATTTATGATTTGTTTTTATTATTTCACAATTACTCCCTAGATACCAACCTGACCTACAAAATGTTGAGTACCTAAGTTACAAAATGGTAAATATATTTTGGTACGTATCTTTGGTTACATTATAGAAAAGTTGCATTATGCATCTAGTGATGATGCCCGCGAATTTTCAAGGTTCAAGGTTTTTTTCATTCCCGCGGGAACTCCTTAATTTTCCGGGATAAAAAGTAGCCTATGTCCTTCCTCGGAACATAACCTACCTACTATTAAATTTCAGCAAAACCGCTAGCAGACAGACAGACACACTCGCATTTATAATAATGAGTATGGATTTGTTTTGAAAGTGCACTTCTGTTAATAGTTCTGCCATGCCCCTAACAGGTTAGCCCGCTACCATCGTAGACTGCATCATCACTTACCATCAGGTGAGATGGCAGTCAAGGGCTAACTTGTAACGGATAAAAAAAAAAGTTTCTACAGAATCCTTCACAAGAAATCAACTCTCTCCTCACCGGCACCAAAATAGCTTCAGTTCTATTTATACGCGTTTGTAACATATTTGTGGTAATCCTGTATACTCAGTACGCTATTGCGTTTATTAATAAAGCTTTAAGTGCCTCGTAATGTTTGTTACACCCACCTCGCTGCTCCTCACAAATCATTTGAAGTTTTACGACGCCATCTTAATATTATTTCTGTGGTGGCGTCAAACAATGCAATGACTTACCTATTTGTTTCTTCTCGATACAATTTGCTTTCCGAAATAGAGCTAAAGTTGACCTACATGAAATAAAGATAATGAGCTTTAAGTGCCTCGTAATGTTTGTTACACCCACCTCGCTGCTCCTCACAAATCATTTGAAGTTTTACGACGCCATCTTAATATTATTTCTGTGGTGGCGTCAAACAATGAAATGACTCACCTATTTGTTTCTTCTCGATACAATTTGCTTTCCGAAATAGAGCTAAAGTTGACCTACATGAAATAAAGATAATGAGCTTTAAGTGCCTCGTAATGTTTGTTACACCCACCTCGCTGCTCCTCACAAATCATTTGAAGTTTTACGACGCCATCTTAATATTATTTCTGTGGTGGCGTCAAACAATGAAATGACTTACCTATTTGTTTCTTCTCGATACAATTTGCTTTCCGAAATAGAGCTAAAGTTGACCTACATGAAATAAAGATAATGAGCTTTAAGTGCCTCGTAATGTTTGTTACACCCACCTCGCTGCTCCTCACAAATCATTTGAAGTTTTACGACGCCATCTTAATATTATTTCTGTGGTGGCGTCAAACAATGAAATGACTTACCTATTTGTTTCTTCTCGATACAATTTGCTTTCCGAAATAGAGCTAAAGTTGACCTACATGAAATAAAGATAATGAGCTTTAAGTGCCTCGTAATGTTTGTTACACCCACCTCGCTGCTCCTCACAAATCATTTGAAGTTTTACGACGCCATCTTAATATTATTTCTGTGGTGGCGTCAAACAATGAAATGACTTACCTATTTGTTTCTTCTCGATACAATTTGCTTTCCGAAATAGAGCTAAAGTTGACCTACATGAAATAAAGATAATGAGCTTTAAGTGCCTCGTAATGTTTGTTACACCCACCTCGCTGCTCCTCACAAATCATTTGAAGTTTTACGACGCCATCTTAATATTATTTCTGTGGTGGCGTCAAACAATGAAATGATTTACCTATTTGTCTTGTCTCAATCTTCTTGCCGAAATAGAGCTAAAGTTGACCAACATGAAATAAACATAATATATTTTTTATACGACTGCCTGAAAAAAGGAGTAATCGCCTCCGCGTCGATTGAGGTTTGTCCTTCCCAGGGATATAACCTATCTTTATAACAAATTTCATCGGCTTAGAAATTGCGGTCCCATAGGGTTGAATTATCCCGGACAATCAACGAGTTGCCGCAGGATTACAGAAACCTTAATCCACGCGGATGAGGTCGCAAGCAACAGCAATAACTTATTAACAAGTGAAATTAATATAGAGAATTAAAAAATACGACTGCCCTGCCATATTATTTTTGGAGTTTACCTCCATAAGAAGCGATTTGCATATATAGCCTTTGCAATCTTATTCACATTTCTTATTAAATGATATTTTTTTGTAAATCATTAAATATTGAACTATAGTATTGTATATTTTTGGAATCTACTCACCATTTTCTAGATGATGATTATATAGTTAATCTTATTTTCGATTTTTTTTTAAAATTTTGGTCTTTAATGCGGGACCATGGTCACCGAATCAATTTTTTTAAAAATTTGACTAGCCTATACCACCCGGAATAAGCTAGGGATTCTAACGATACCTCATTTGTCAAAATCGGTTCAGGCGTATAGAAGTTATGGTGGAATATACAAACTCACATACATACTAACATGCATACATACATGAACCCTGGAAACAATATACTCCTTTTTTCAGGCAGTCGTATAAAAAGTATAGATAAATTTTAAAACAACATAGCTTCCTTCGGCTGGCGAAGGTGTCTGCGGAAAAGGTATTTGTAGAGATTTGTCTGTGATATGAACTGGTTCTCATTGCTAATCAGTTTTTTGTGGCAGTAAGTGAGGCAGTTATTGTAATGAGGCGCGCTACTGACTGCCCGGGACACTCAGCTTTACCAGCGGTAAAGGCATATTCATACAACACACACGCCACGTTACATACTGAGGCCAACACTGCCTAAAGTACTTACTTAAATTTGATGCTGTCACTTTTTGATACCTACCTAAGTTCATTCTGCGTTTGATGATAGGTTCAGGCGTATAAAAGTTATGGTGGAATATACAAACTCACATTCATACATACATGAACCCTGAAAACAATATACTCCTTTTTGCAGGCAGTCGTATACTACTCCTTTTTTCAGGCAGTCGTATAATACTCCTTTTTGCAGGCAGTCGTATACTACTCCTTTTTTCAGGCAGTCGTATAATACTCCTTTTTTCAGGCAGTCGTATAATACTCCTTTTTTCAGGCAGTCGTATAATACTCCTTTTTTCAGGCAGTCGTATAATACTCATTTTTTCAGGCAGTCGTATAATACTCCTTTTTTCAGGCAGTCGTATAATACTCATTTTTTCAGGCAGTCGTATAATACTCCTTTTTTCAGGCAGTCGTATAATACTCCTTTTTTTAGGCAGTCGTATAATACTCCTTTTTTCAGGCAGTCGTATAATACTCCTTTTTTCAGGCAGTCGTATAATACTCCTTTTTTCAGGCAATGTTCTGTTTTTGTTTCAGGCATTTCATTATAAGTCAGTAAATAGGCTTTCTGATTAAATAATGCCTAACCTAGCTTCAAGCCCTGTGCACGCCAATGAATACGACATCAAACCACTGGTTCCAAGCGGCGCAAGACTGCTTGTGGATGTGTTTGCAAGAGACCATGATCTAGAATTTTAGTACCTATAAGAGACCTATATCTAGACCTATACCTATATCCAGCTGTGGGCGTCTATCGATTGATGACGACAACTTGCTTATGATTTCTTGCTTTTATAATAATCATAACTACGAGTAGCTGATGCCCGCGATGGGTAGATTGAGGTTTATTGGTTCCCACGGGAATTCTTTAATTTTCCGGGATAAAAAATAGCCTTTGTGTTATTCCAGACTAATAGATAGATATAATCCATATCTGTGCCAAATTTCACCCAGATCCGTTTAGCCGTTTTGGCGTGATTGAGTCACAAACCTCCATCCAAATTTCCGCATTTATAATATTATTATACATTGTAAACTTTAACTTCTTAGATACTTATACAGGCTTAAATAAATTTATCAATAAGTAAACTACAAGTAATCTGACAAGATACATAAGCAGGTAAATAATTATTCTAAACATTTTCTTATTTTAACTTTTACGTGTTGTGATTTCAAACTTGAAGCTTGTTTATGTAATATTAAGTGCGATTTAATGACTTGTTTCGAACTCAAGCTACGTGTTACGTGCGTAGTTTTAATTACGAACATATTCATTTGGTTGAATATATTTTGAACAACTATAATTTGGTCTTTGTGTACTTATATGTATGAATACCTGAATACTACCAGGCGTCTTTTCTAGTGTGGGTTTTTAAAATCCCAGCGGCAACTCTTTGAATTTCTACGACAAATCCTCTCTCCTTCTCCAGGACGGTGTCTACTGCCGGTCCGAATTTTGCCAATATGTGTTGAGCTTTTTAGGTTGTAAATTATTCTTATCATTACTTCTCACATACTTCAGCAATTATGTAAGTATCACCGCTAATGATTTAATTTAACAATCATCGGTTACTCATTTATATCAGTCACCTGAGGTCAATCCTCTGAGATTTTTTACAATGGTTATTAAAATTGTTTGTTGGACAATTTGTATTTTGCTGATATAATTCAGAAAATTTTTCTATTTATTTATTTATTACATAAAAAATATGGATACGGACGGCATTTAAATAAAGTAAATAATCTCGAGCTTGGCTCACACAAAAACTATACATATAACATGATACAATACGCGTTATGTATCTGAATGACGGCATCTCTACGGCAGGTGGAATACTTGTACATACACCGCGGTGCGTCTCAGAGCGAACTCTCTATATGGAGATTGTAATTACATCGGCTTCACACACACACACACACACACACACACGACACACACACACACACACACACACACACACACACACACACACACACACACACAATGCGAAGCCTGGTCGACTCATCTAGTCACATGAAAAAACCCAGTGTTTCATTTTCTTTGGCACTTCTTTATTAATATCACGAAACCAAAAAATAGAACTGATGCGCGGTTATATCAGTTTAAGTAAGTAAAAACACACACACGCACGCACACGACACACACACACACACACACACACACACACACACACACACATCTACATTTGATAATAACAAATCGCTATATTGTCTATCATGCCCTATTTAATTTCGTTCGTTGTCTGTTTTAATATGAGACGATTGTAAGGGGAAAGCACTGATGCCTATAACACGCGTTTCAAACTTATCGTATGCATCAGACGCTAAACCTACTATGCGATTGTAATATTTTTTATGGACAATAAATGATTTATTTATTTATTTATTCATTATATTCATCCTCGGGATACAACCTATCCCTGTACCAAATTTCATCAGAAACGGTTGAACAGATGGGCTGTGAGGCTGTGAAAGCGTAGCAGACAGATAAACACTTTCGCATTTATAATATTAGTTTGGAAGTATGGACACACACCACACACACACACACACACACAACGCCGCAGCCGACGCCGCTCGCTATCGCACTTGTGAATGAAAAATTTGTGTCATTAACATTAATAAATGCACTTACAGAACACTCAGCTCTAAGATATAGAGACGTATAAAATACATTATTTCCGGTTACGATTAATAGGTTACAGGAGACATAGCACACCTGCTGAATGGTGTGGACTGTGGACTGTGGAGTTAAAGATAAAGGCATCAGACATGCATGTTTATTACAACGACTGAAAATTCTCCTCTATTTACATTGGCGTCATTTAAAATGAAGCCTTATTTTATTTACCACTAGCTATTGAATGCTAATTGTAACGCGTTCTGTTTGTTTTCTTTCGTGCTTTTTTTAATTTTATTATATTATTATCCGGGGAAAGATAATAAAGCTATACTCAATACAGACGTTGTCCGTTGCGCCTGAGGTTAACATTTTCTTAAACTGTGTAATCATATTAATTAATCTTTGGCAGTTAATAGAATGAAATGAAAAATATCGTCCTTATTTCAACATTTACTTAGTTTTATATTATCTCAATAATTGCAAATAGGTACATTTATTCTGTTGCGACTGTAACAACATACTTAGTATGCATATAAATGGTCAATAAGGCTTCACTTGTTATTCATAATGCATTCGGTAGGTAAGTAGGTTTTGATTTACGCGCAAGTATATGCTGACTATACTAAGGGGTCAAGGTTCCGAAGGGCAGGCGTCTGAGGTGCTATAAATATACAATTATGTACATAACTGATCGTATTTACAATTCATCACACACTCTGGAAAGCTCTGATGGAAAATATCGAGTGAAACTCGCAAAGATAATACAAAGGTCTGTGTAATAAATAAGTGACAGTTTCTGTCTAACTCTGGGGTAACTCTGCTCTTAATTCCACATTCATTTCGAAAGAGCATGTCTATTGCAAGCATTGGAATATATACTGTTTGTAAACAAGTGAAATTGATTTAAAATATATAAAAAATACGACCGCCCTGCCATATTATTTTTGGAGTTTACCTCCATAAGAAGCGATTTGCATATATAGCCTTTGGAATCTTATTCACATTATAATTTTTTATTAAATGATATTTTTTTGTCAATCACTAAATATTGAATTATAGTGTTATATATTTTTGGAATCTACTCATCATTTCCTAAGTGATGATTATATGGTTAATCTTATACTCGAATTTTTTTTTTCAATTTTGGTCTTTAATGCGGGACCATGTTCACCCCATTAATGTTTTTAAAAATTTTACTAGCCTGTGTCACCCGGAATAAGCTAGGGATTCTAACGATACCTCATTTATCAAAATCGGTTCAAGCGTATAGAAGTTATGGTGGAATATACAAACTCACATACATATATATATACATACATACATACACACATACATACATGAACCCTGAAAACAATATACTCCTTTTTTCAGACAGTCGTATAATAAAAATAGTTTCGTAGCTTTAGTTTTGAGATAACGTGGTTAATTATCACCATCTCGCTGTACTGTGTGTGTGAACTCTGTGTAGGTACTTACATATTTAGAATTAATATACTTTGAGTTTGATTTTGATACTCACCACGAGTAGTATATGCTAAATACATTATGTGTAACGTAACATAGCATTAATAATTCAGTTTACTTATTGTAACCTAGGTATTACGATTGTTTTTGATTTAACCTGAAACACTGTACAATGTTTGAGGGTGATATCACTGCAACGCAGTTTTTAACTTTTGCAGGATTATGGTTCATAATATATATTTTTTAAGTCCTTGTGTTAAAGTTTCTGAATAAAAGTTTATTAATTTATTTATATAATATATTAGGCACTACGCATCGCGTGAATAATATAGAATGCCCTTCCGGCTCCTGTTTAAAGTTACGTATGAAGTGTTTCAATTTGAAACTTAAATCCAAAAAAAAAATACATAAATAGCTTGATAAATACCTATTAAAATAGCTACCATCGACTATGGGAGTTTAATATTATTTCGAAGCGTATCAAAATTCACCTATATATTAGAGTCTCGGAATTTTGTCAATGTATTCATAGATTCGCATACATTACCATGGTTTCCACTTGGTTTCCACTGGGGCTCGGTTTAAATTCGGCTGGTAACCGATATGGGTACATTTTGATAACCTCTCTGGATCAGAGGCGAGCACTGTGGCCTCGGTATCTAAAGCTTTCGGTTCGAGTAAGTTTATTTTCTAATTTGTCATTTTTATACGACTGCCTGAAAAAAGGAGTATATTGTTTTCAGGGTTCATGTATGTATGTATGTGAGTTTGTATATTCCACCATAACTTCTATACGCTTGAACCGATTTTGATAAATGAGGTATCGTTAGAATCCCTAGCTTATCCCGGGTGACATAGGCTAGTAAAATTTAAAAAAAAATTGATGGGGTGACCATGGTCCCGCATTAAAGGCTAAAGTTGAAAAAAAATATTCGAAAATTAGATCTAATATATAATCATCATCTAGAAAATGATGAGTAGATTCCAAAAATATATAACACTATAGTTCCACATCCAGTGATTCACAAAAAAATAACATTTATTGTTTTTAACTTATTATGTGTCGTTGTTATATAAGGAGACTTACGTCCATCAAAGGACAGAGATGAACCAATAGAATCGCATTAGTGCATTGTACAGTTATTATTGATTCCCGTGGGAATTCCACAATTTTCCGGGATAAAAATTAGCTTAATTCACACTCCAGCTTTTCAACTATACCCATGCCAAAAGTCTCGTCGATCCTTTGCTCCTTTGCAGCGTGATTGAAGGATAAACCGACAAGCAAACACTTTCGCATTTATAATATTATATTAGTAATCACCGTAACATTGTAAAAACCGTTAGATTATAATCTAACTCGCGTAATTGTAAACGGTCGACGGATTGTGAACCGTTCAATGTTCTGAGTGTCAATTTTTGAAATATTAATTGTATTTACGTTTTCTTGTGTCTTTCTTGTAGGTTAGGTTAGGGTTCGACATACTCAATCAGGCAGTGCACTTAGGTTCTATCAGGTTAATAGTTAATATACCTAACAGATTACAATCTACCGAAAAATAATGCGTTAAATTGTAATCTTTCGACAGTGATTACAATCTTACGGTGACATATGCATCGTTGTCTTACGTGTTGGTACATAATGGGTAAGCAGCTCAAGCAATTTTCAGGAATTGGATTTTTTTATCCACTACAATTTAGCTCTTGACTGAGTCTCACACCTGATGGTAAGTGATGACGGTTTTTTTTTTTTTTTTTTTTTTTTTTTTTTTAATTATAGCATTACCTCCAATCCAACATGATTGAAGCCTGTGCCCGGGCTAACCCATACCCCTATTCGGTTTCTACACGGCATCATAAGCCGAAGCCTCCCACCTCCCAGGCACAATGCGTTGAATCCTCTCTTTATCACAAAGCAGGTAAATCAGCGGAGTCCCCCCCCCCCCGTCCCCCCTCCCCCCACCTTTAGCATTGAACTTGAATCAGAAGCGTACCCAATTTGAAATTCAATCAGACATTTTGGATTCAGTGTGAGCTCGACCCCCGGCCCGTGACGTCCGCTTCACTAATACCGATATAAATAAATACTTTAGTGCAAGTAAATCATATGCAGTGACACTCCAGTGTTGCTTACACTTACAACACTTGCACTCTGTTTAGTGAACACACTAAATCGCCACTGAATTAAGCGACTTTACAACCTCTTCTCTTTCTGTTCTCTTTCGCGTCTTTTTTTTTTTTATTGATAAAAAAAACCATCATGTTACCTACTACCTTGATTTGTTTTAACTTTTTTTACAAGTCAAAGAAGTTGAAACAATCTAGGTAGTAGGTAACATGATCGATTTTTTTTTATCCACTACAAGTTAGGTCTTGACTGCGATCTTACCTGATGATAAGTGATGATGCAGTCTAAGATGGTAGCGGGTTAACCTGTGGCATGGCAGTTACATAAAACCCATACCCCTATTCGGTTTCTACACGGCATCATACCGGAAAGCTAAATCGTTTAGCGGCACGTCTTTTACCGGTAGGGTGGTAACTAGCCACGGCCGAAGCCTCCCACCAGGCCAGACCAGGGAAAATTCAGAAAATATAAATTCCCAAATCGACCCTGCCAAGGATCGAACCCGGGACCTCAGGAACAGCGCTACACACTGCGCCACAGAGGTCGTCAAGAATAAGTAACAATATAATATTGTTTATGTGAAGACCGCATGACTAGTAATGTGACGGATAAATAAATAAATTTGGCGGATTTCCGTTTCACAAAAAGCGCGGGCCGTGGTCAGTTTCGCGGAATGTCAACATTTGACAGTCAATGAGGCGGTACTCGGCAGTCGGCCGCGAGCAGCCGACGCGTACACATCTCTGCACACCTTTATTCCTTTATTTATTTAATAATCATTACATGAGGCCCCGTCAGGGCATTGTAATGCTGCTAAAGATCACTGCTAGAGATCTATCTATCGATCTATGTCCACTATGTTTGTGTTTCTCTTTGTATTTTATAACTTCATGATGGTACAAAATAAAATAAAAAAAAACCTAAACCAGTTTTTATAATGATTAATGTTCACACAAAGTAAAAAGGACAGAAGTGTTAGGTGCTTCTATATTATAATTTTTTTAATATTATTATTTAATAATCATTAAATGAGGCCCTGTCGGGGCATTGTAATGCTGCAAATGCAATTGCAGGTTGCATTTATTTTTAATTTAAAACATATTAGCATTAACAATACAATACAACTACAGACATAGAACAAGTAGAATGGGTTTTAGTCCCGTGGTAAACTTTCATTTCGATTTCGAGAAAATAAAATAAATAACGATTGTAACACCAGGTTTCCGAACGTCATAGACACGCCATCTCTCTCGTTTTGACAGCCATCTTTAGTCTATGCCAGGACTTTTGAAGGGCATTTGGTTATTCTCATTGTCTCTTTCAACATAATTTTACTTAATTTACCGAGAATAAATAAGTTTAAGGAGATTTCCTCGAATTTCAATAATACACGATTTTTGATTATTTCTTTGCCTTAAAAAACAGTAGTACCATAGACATAGATCTGTAGGATAATGGTAGGATACATTGATATTCAGTGACATAATTTTTTTGGCTGTTGATAGTAACCATAGACTAAACATTTTGGATAACCGAATGAGGATATTACGCATACCGTAAAGAGGATAGTACGGGAATTATTTAAAAAAATACTTTTACCCCTAGACCCTAAATGCTAACTTTAGTCCGCCTACGCTATAATGACACCTTTATTGAGCATGAGGGGTGAAAAAAGTTTATTTGACTAGTAGTCAAATACCCAATTAATATTGAGTGGCATTTACATAATATTGAATTGTTGTTGAAAATGATTCAACATACATTATTATATGGACATATTGACACATTTTAAATTGTTGGGCTTTAGGGAATTATGTTGGTATATTATAAATAATTTATGAAAAATTACGTAATATAAGGATGTACATGTATATTTTCGCACACTGCCACTGGCAGTAAATTGTGAACGGGACTAATTTTTTAAAGATAACAACTGTTGTTATGTTACCCACAATTTGGCAAAATAAAATCTATGAACTATGAATTATGAGCTTCAATATTGAAGAAGACCTGCGTATGCTGCATGGATGAATTTCTGAACATTTCACTAGGATATAATGCCAGATATTCACAACCGATCGAAGCCGAATAGAGTCAGCTACGTATATTGCAAAGCCACGGCTTTGATGTAGCTTTAACAAGTGCCATAAACAGGCAAAGTAAGTAGGTACGTGTTGAAACGGTTTTGTGATAAGAGATAACTCAACTCCATTCATAAATACACATTTAGTTGTATTTACAACAGCTGCCGGCCGAGGCGCTTGAAGGCGAACAGAACTTGTTGCGTTAACCGTTTGGTAATCCGCTGCTAAGTGCTCGGCTACGAGTGTAAACACCGACAATCGACACATAACGGAGACTTAGCTCTATCTTCCACTACAATTCACACGATCTGTCCTCTAAATCGAGCAGCTCATACCAGTTCAATTATATTTTAATTATACCTGGTTTTTTCATTGTTATAGCCTGTGTGTTATTCCAGAAACACTAATCTTAAAAAAGATAATCTTTGCCAAATTTAATCCAGATCCCTTCAGCCGTTCTGGCGCGATTGAGTAACAAACACCCATCCATTCATCCATACATCCATCCATCCAAATTTTAGAATTTATAAGATTAGTAAAGAAACATAGATTTGCAAATATTATTGACATAAAAGCTGTCCCATGCTAATAATTGTTAGAACGTTAAAGTGCTATAAGTATCAAAGCTCAAATCTATGCTATAACAAATCGATGCTAGAGCATCGATTTGAACGAAGAGAACCGAGAGAAGCGAAGGTCTCTGAGTCTACTTGAGTGAATTTGCACTTGTCCGTCCCTTCGTCCATCCGTCCGTCCGTCCGACCGTCCGTCCATCTTTCAGAGCCTTATACTCGTAAGTCGTAACTGCTAAATTACTGAACGTAATTACTTCAAATTTAAATATAATATGTAAACCGATGGACTCCAGCCGAATATGGCTTAAAAGTTATAAAAATCTTTATTTTAGGGGGGCTCTCGAAGCGAATGCGAAGTAAAATATTTTTTATAGCGTTACATAGGGTTGCGGTATATCATTTTAAAGATAATTAGGAATAGAGTACAAAAATATAGAGTGTCGATTTTCTAACGTCCAAAGTTGACCTCAGAACTCTCAATTTTCTGAATGGCTGAGAATAAAACTTGATCAATTATTTGAATTATATCCTGTACTTGAACAACAAATACTAAAATTAGATAAATATTATAAGGAAACGAAATTATTTAATTTTTAATGAGCTTCAGTATCTTTAACAGAACTTTACAATTATGTCAATAGATGGCGCTCTGTAAAAGTTTATTCGTTTCTCCAATAACTCTTTCGATCTTTTGCGTGTAATGTTAGAAGTATAAAGTGTATTACAATATATTATTATAGTTAAAACTATCTTATGGATACCGCGAGGTCTCAGTTCGGGGCGAACCACTAGTTATTAATGCTATAATAATATTATTATAGTCTATATTAGGGAATCAAATCATATGTCCATGCTACAGAATTAGCAGGCTAGATGTCCTAAGCTAAAATCTATGCCTATTTCTATTTCTCGTCGTAGCAGTTAGTAAACTTAGTATAGCGATCGTGTCGTGTGCTGTCCGCACTCCGCACTGCGATTGCGTATCTTCTGCATCAATCATTGATACAGTATCAATTGTTGTGATTGGTTGAATTTATGGTGTTCTCGCTGCGTCATTGAATTTTTATACGACTGCCTGAAAAAAGGAGTATATTGTTTTCAGGGTTCAAGTATGTATGTATATGAGTTTGTATATTCAACCATAACTTCTATACGCCTGAACGGATTTTGACAAATGAGGTATCGTAAGAATCCCTAGCTTATTCCGGGTGATATAGGCTAGTTATATTTTAAAAAAAATCGATGAGGTGACCATGGCCCCGCATTAAAGACAAAATTTGAAAAAAAAAAAATCGAAAATAAGACTAACTATACAATAATCATCTGGAAAATGATGAGTAGATTCCAAAAATATATAACAGTTTTATATCCAGTGATTCACAAAAAAATATCATTCAATAAAAATGTGATTAAGATTCTAATTTAACTAGATTAATTTAGTTTTTTAACTTTTTAGTTCGTTTTTTGGTAGGGCAGTCGTGTTTTTTTAATTTTTTGAGTCATTTGTCGTAGCAGTTAGTAAACTTAGTATAGCGATCGTGTCGCGTGCAGTGGTGGCGGCGACGCACGCAGGCTGTTCGGTGAGTCCGCACTCCCCACTGTACGGTCACGTGTACTGTGACGCGCCTCCACACATTAACTGATTGAAATGCGTGCCCGTTTTTTTTTTCCGGATTGAGTATACTACAAAGGCCCTTTTTTTTTTTTTTTTTTCTTCCTGAGGAGGAGGAAATCCTCATGGATGCCACCATAAAATGGTGGTATGTACGACTGCACCTTTCTCGGTGCCCTACGGACTAAAACCTCCTCCCTTCAGTGGCTGTCCTTCCCGGTACTGCAAACTGCAAAGGCCCTACTACCGCTACAGCGTCACCGGGGGGATGGGCGAGCGCTAGGCCGAGCCGAGAGAACAGCCCTAGGGCTCCATGACATCGGGGGGCAACGTCTTCGTAAGGGCGCCTCCTATGAGGCTCGGACCACGGCTTAGGATGACGTTGGGATGAATGGGAGGTCGGTTGGACTAGATTAGCCCAATATTATTCCATGTTTGCAAAGCGAAAATACTTTACAAGTATTTCGCGATACCTAATTATTGAGTTTATAGTACTTTAAATAACCTTAA
The DNA here is from genome assembly GCA_964035005.1 of Erebia palarica. NCBI lineage: Eukaryota > Metazoa > Arthropoda > Insecta > Lepidoptera > Nymphalidae > Erebia > Erebia palarica. The sequence continues at coordinate 60,830,004 of OZ035983.1, read as the reverse complement.
GATTCAAAATGTAACATATTATTTCCCTTCTGGGAACTTGTAAACTTTAATAGGCGTAAGTTAGTCTGTAAGTATCTCCATAATTATGTTAAATTTTTGTAAATTCTTTTTTTTACAAAATGTTTTTATATCATTAATTGTTAATAAAGAAGTTTAAAAAAAAAAATAGTCCAAAAAAAAAAAAAAGTAAAAATAAAAAAAAGGTAAAAATAGTCCGTGGGTTAAGACCACGTCCGGGTGACGTGAGATATCGGGGTCCTCGTCTTCGCCGGCGGAGAGGCTGTGTTTGGTAGGGGTTTGTGTGTAGCCCTAAGCAGGGAGCATTGTAGGTAGTTAACTGCGTGCCCGTAGGGACTAGGGACCATGCAGGCTATTATACCGTCACCTCCATGGCAAACCGACCAACAAACAAACACACTATCGCATCTATAATATTGGTATCGTCACCTCCATGGCAAACTTACGAATCTGCAGTTTTAGTGAAATCAATATTTCCATAAAAAATCGTAACCGTAACCAAGTGTAGCACTGCACACCGTTGTAAAGTTACGTATTTCTAGCACTGATAGTTACAGAATTCAAATTCAGTGACAGAAATGTGTAACTTTACCACGGTGCTACATTTGGTACGGTTTTTCATGGAAATATCGATTTCACTAAAACTGCAGATTCAGGGAGATGACAAGTCTGCCATGGAGGTGACGATACCAATATTATAGATGCGAAAGTGTGTTTGTTTGTTGGTTGGTTGGCTCGTCCTCCAATCACACCGCAACAGAGTTACGGATCGACCTGATTTTTAGGACCTGGAGAGTTTTTATCGTTTATTTATAGCATCAGTGAGATGATGCAGTCTAAGATGGTAGCGGGCTAACCTGTTAGGGGCATGGCAGTTACATTAAACCCCTATTCGGTTTCTGCACGGCATCGTACCGGAACGCATAATCACTTGGCGGCACGTCTTTGCCGGTAGGGTGGTAACTAGCCACGGTCGAAGCCTCCCACCAGGCCAGACCAGTTAATTCAGAAATTATTAATTCCCAAATTGACCCTGCCGGGGATCGAACCCAGGATCTCCGCACGTTAAGACAAATGCGCAACACACTGCGCCACGGAGGTCCTCAAAACCTCTTCTTTTAACCCTTTTGTATAGGGTGTTTTTGTCGGTTCATCAATACCTTGAAATGCTTAACTGTTTTATAAGATTCTGATGAAATTGGTGTTAATGGGTTTATTGGAAATGTAATAAAATAAGTACATACATCCTTATCATCTATTGCTAAAGCTTAGAATACGATTTGTTCTAGACTATTTAAGATAACAGCTTCCAGATAGATACAGCATAACAAAGTAAGTAACGTCGTAACCTCCATAGGCTTTTCGAGCAATGGGGTTTGCGGATCTCCTCATGAGAAACCCCAGGCATTGCTCTCTCCATTACCGCTGAGTGACCAATCAAATAAATATTATAAATGCGACAGTTTGGATGGATGGATGTATGGATGGACTAGCGAATGCCCGCGACTTCGTCCCGATGATGTGCGGCATCAAGAAGATGCTTTGTCTTGTCATGAGGCTCATAAGAAAGCACAGGTTTTTGTGTGTGCATTATGGTTTAAATGCAGATATTCTGCAGGACTCCACCACTGGCTATTAATAAGTAGAAACACTTGATAACCATTTTAATGGTACTTTATTAGCAATTTACACACACCATACTGCCATTTTTGACATTCATCCACCGATCTATTTCCCAAACGTCACGGTCGACAGTAGAGGGAATCAGCAGCAGCAGAATCTGGAGCAAGGATTGCGAAATGAATGCAAAAGCCAGGGATGAGGGATGAATTTGTAACAAATTAGGTCCACAACGCTGCTCGAATGCGGGTTGGCGGGCTTTGACGACTATTATCATGTTAGTGATAATAACCGGGACCGACGGCTTAACGTGCTCTCCGAGGCACGGGGGTGAAACACCACCAACTTCCTAACTCCGGGCTAGTACTGAGAATTTCTTACATTTTATAAAAAAAAACTTATCCTATTAATACTTTTTGGTTTGTCCTTCAGTCACGTCGGAAAGGAGCAATGGAACAACGTGATTTATTGCATGGGTATATAGTTGAGGACAGGAAGACGTACTTTTATAACTAGTGAAATACCGAGTAAATTAAAAGATATACCTAAAAGGGTTAAACTCATTGACTATTATCAGTTCGCTGTCGAAATGTTGATCAATGAAGATGATAACAGCTTTTTTTGTTAAAAACGAAATTACCTCTGAGAATATAGACTACCTAAGTGATTTCACTCAAGATGGTGATTTTGAATGCTGTGGGATTAATGTCCTGAAATACAATATTATAATACTGTGTATATACAGAGTACCAAATGGTAACAAAGCAATATTTTTCGACAAATTTGAGGCGGTACTCCATCGAATCTCTAAGAAAAGCAAAAAAAACGTGGTCATAGCCGGTGATTTTAATATTAATATTTTAAAAAATGACAACGTAACAAAAACACTTTTTGACATTGCAAAAAATCACAATCTTAGAATACACATACATAAGCCAACTAGACAAGAATCATGCATTGATAATATTCTCAGTACCTTTGACACAGCAGTAGGCGAGTTATACGACCTAGGTTTGTCAGATCACAATACAGCACAGGGCTTGCACATACCAATAGATGAAAAAAACCCCGGAATAAGCTTTTTCTATACTAAAAAAAGAGATTATGACCTGGAAAACATAAATAAATTTCGACAATGCCTACAAAGTCTATCCTTCAAAGAAGTATATGACGAATCAAATCTTAACATAGCATTTGAAACATTCCACAGAACGTTCTTACTGTTTTACAATTTATGTTTTCCTAAATATAAACTGCGAATAAACAACAAAACCAAAAAGTTGCCATGGATCTCAAAGGGGTTACGGAAGAGTAGTAAAATTAAAAGAAACTTGCAGTATAAATACTATAAAAATAAAAATACTACCAACAAAAACAATTACACGAAATACTCAAGAATTCTTAGGAACTGCTTTTCAATTGCACAAAAGATCTGCAATTTTAATCGTATATCCACGGCCAAAAACAAGTGTAAAACAGGTTGGGATATTATAAAAGGACAGCCACATAGGAACTTGAATATAATCGAAAAAATCAAGGTAAATGACAAACTACTATATGATCCGCAAGACATTGCAAATGCTTTTAATGATTACCTTATCACCATAACTAATGAAAACCGCAAGGAAATCAAAAACACAAATAAAAAACGAGTATGCGAAAGTATTTTTCTCATCCCATACAACGAAAATGACATTATAAAAATCATAAAATCTTTAAATAATACAAATGCGGTAGGATTCGATGAAATTGCTACAAAAATAATAAAAGCAGTAGCTAATGAAATAGCCCCTATATTGACTCACCTAATAAATAACTCGTTTGAAAATGGATGTTTCCCTGAACTATTAAAAGTAGCATTAGTAAAACCGATACATAAAAAAGGAGATAGATCATGTATGGTAAATTACAGACCGATAACGCTAATTCCAATATTTTCCAAAATATTCGAGAAAGCAATGCACCAACGTCTGTCAGAATTTTTCAAAAAGTTTGATTTGATTAAAAAGGAGCAGTATGGATTCCAAAAGCAAAAATCAACTTTACACGCTTGTTTTAATCTTATTGACACTGTTACGACATATCTCGACTCTTCAATAAGACCAATTGTAATATTTTTCGATATGACCAAAGCGTTTGATTTTGTGTCACACGAGTTACTTCTATGTAAGCTGGAAAATTACGGGATCCGAGGCCCAGCATTGCAATGGATAAAAACTTATCTAGAAAGCAGAAAACAATCTGTTGTAATAGAGAATCTGAATAAGGAACAGGTGCTTACGGGCTACAATTCATTGCCCAAACAAAACAATTTCGGCGTGCCACAAGGTAGTCTACTCGGCCCCCTACTGTTTATACTATACATAAATGATTTACCCGATATAGTATCTGACAAATGCATCCTGTACGCTGATGACTTTTCGCTTATCCTGACATGCTCCAATAATAATTATAATAATGATGATGAAATTGCAATAAATAATAAAATTAATCTAATAGTAGAGTGGCTTAATAATAATAATAATTTATCAGTCAACCTATCAAAAACCCGCTATTTACACTTTTCTAATTACAATAACAGAAAACAAATTAAATTAAATCTTAGTTATCAAAACCAAATAATCGAGGAAACCGACACAGTTACTTTCCTTGGAGTAAAATTAGACAAAAACTGTAACTGGAAGCCACATCTAGAAGTAGTATGCAATAAAATAAATAAATTTATCTATGTACTAAACAAACTGCGTAAAACTTCAACAATGAAAACGGCGCTTACTGCATACTACGGTTATGTATATTCGGTATTGAAATATGGCATATTGATATGGGGGAACTCAACGGATATAAAAAGAGTTTTTATTGCACAGAAAAAATGTATCCGCGCAATCACTGGTAAGGCGCCGTACGAATCGTGTAAGCCGATTTTCAAAAGTCTGGGAATCCTCACACTTCCTAGTATATATATACTAGAGATAGCAATGTTCGTGAGATCTAACACTCATCTTTTTAAAACGGCAAAGGATGTATTTCCAAAAGGAACTAGAAATAGGGAAAGACTGGTATTTAATAAAGCACCTAGAACGGCTACGTATTTAAAAAATTGTGCTGCAATGTGTGTTAAAGTATATAATGCAATTCCCAAATCAATAACTATATTACCAACTACTAAACTCAAGAATGCATTAAAAAAGTGGCTAGTTCAAAATGCATTCTATTCTATTGAAGAATTTATGCAATTAAAAAACAAAAAATGACCGATTATTTTAAATTGTAATAAAACTACATACTTACTACTTACTTACTAATTGTAAGTAATTGTAATAACTTTAATTATTTTAAATTTAACTATTGACATAGAATTAAGCATAGATTCGGTATATTTGACATTTTAATATTGGCATTTTAATTGATGAAGCATTATATACTTATTTATTAATTTATTATATATTATGACATTATAGCCATTCATTATAATATTGTAGCATAGACATAATGTAAGATTAGGTAATTTGAATATCACATATAGAACATACTTGTACTATGCTATTTAAAAATGTCTAACTACAAAAAAATTGTACGTCAGGGTTGCCTGACTGGATATGCTGCAACTTTTCATACTGTAACCATCATTGTAACACATATTCAGACAAATAAAATTATTCTATTCTATTCTATTCTATTCTATTCTTAATATGTAGCAATATCCATACTAATATTATAAATGCGACTCTTAATATGTTGCAATATCTGTACATATATTATAAATGCAAATGTGTTTCTGTCTGACTGTCTGTTTCCTACGCTATAACTGCTCATCTTTTACACCGATTTCAATATTTGTGCAACCCAGTCATTTGATGCTCAAAAAGGGGGTTACCTGGTAAGTTTCTCGGAAGTTTTTTTTTCAAAATCAAGTTTGAAAATCAGTGTATCTTATAGATTTCGACGTGCTCTTTAAGAATTTCCACTTTTGCCACCTCGTATCTGCCGCTCTCGCCGCCATATTGGAAAAATGGCGCCCAAAAGCTTTTTTTGACAATAACTCCTTCCCGACTAATTTTACGATGAAAGTAGTCATGTAATAAATAAAACTAGACAAAATTTCCTACAATTTATATAGTGATATTTTTTTTGTAAAATCAATAGTTTCATCGTACGGGAGCCGCAAACCAAAAGCTAAATTCACCTTCCACAGTTCAAATAAATTTGTATTGTGGGTGTTTTACAAGTTCTTTAAACTAAATTAGATTGACTTGGCTATATCTTACTTACTAATATTATAAATGCGAAAGTTTGGATGGATGTATGGATGTATGGATGTATGGATGTATGGATGTATGGATGTATGGATGTATGTAACTCAATCACGTCCCAACGGCTAATTTGGCACAGAGATAGATTATAGTCTGGAATAGCACACAGGCTCTTTATCCCGGCAAATTAAGGAGCTCCTGTGGGAACAAAAAACCTCGATCCACGCAGACGAAGTCGCGGGCATTAGCTAGTCTAGTATAATATAGTGTAGCTGTAATGATAGGACACGATGCAAATGTGTGACAATCGGCACAAACAGTTCTATTGGTATATCCGTAAATCACGGCGGAGTATCTGACGCCGCGACCCGCCTCGGGACGTTCTTGAGATATCTTCCACGGGTCAAGGGGCAAGCTTTATCACAACCGGACAACACCACTGGGATTTCAACCCTGTGTCCTATGTTGTAGAGTTGATTGTCGCTCGGTGGTAGGCGTCATAAAATCGGGGGTCGCTCGGTTATCACGGCGCGGTCGTTATTTTCCGATCAGCGATTAACTGTTAAGTATTCGCTCTATTTGTGTCGCTCTCGTGAACTGCGACAACTGATAGCAGTGATGGAGTTATGGAAGCTCTGATAAGTAAGGCTTTGTGTACACTCTGCGGTATTAAACACAAGAAAAATCCCAATTCTGGTGACATAGTGACCCAATTACTGAAAATTATGTCGGAGGTGGAAACTGGATGCTCTTTTAATATCAACGCCATGACACTCGGTCGAGGCCTCCACAGCTAACGAGCGGGATGTTAAATGATAACCGTGGAACATTTGCGGCACCAGAGGAACTGGAAATGCTGCCTTGTACGGAATTTTTCTATCCGCCCCTTGAATAGCCCCATATTGTAGATCTCCAGGAAAATCCGTCTTCACTATGTCCGATGAGACAGGATAATTATCAGACCTTTCAATTGCTACGTTTTCAGATGTGGCTTAGAGAGCTACTTTAGACCACTACCGGTCCTAAGACAGTGTTCAGTGTATGTAGAGGTAACTTCAAGATCTTAGATGATAATATGATAGATCCTTAAAAAAGGATCTTGTATCCTCGCCCCACGACGACGGTTTCAACGGCAAAAGGCACAAATATGAATTTATTTTCTCTTGTTTAATATTTGTGCCGCCATTCGGCAGGCAGCAAGGGCCAATAAGTTTAATGAAACTTCAATTAGAAATTAGCCGGAGATCGCGACATCGTCCGCGTGGATTGAGGTTTTTTGGTTCCCGCTGGAACTCTTTAATATTCCGGGATAAAAAGTAGCCTATGTGTTATACCAGACTATAATCTATCTCAGAGCCAAGGGACATTGTTCCGTCCCCATACAAAGTTCGCCTAAGAACCAACAGTCATAAAACATTGAATACTGGGTTCAAATAAATACCTTTTTATACTTGAGAGCAGATTGAAACCACGGACACTTGCTAAGAAATGACTTATTATTAAAAATATTTTCAATTTTGAGGTTATTTCAACTTTCACAAACAATCTGCGAAAACAAATAAATATCATCTTTATCCAATTGTAATAGAGCTGTAAACAGTATGTAGATAAGACAAGATTCGTGGTGGTTCATCAAAAACATTACAGATGGCGTTATAAATAAGGATGCATCATGCAAGTATTGTCATAGTTCATCGAAAACTTCACAGATGGCGTTAGAAATATTAAATTATTGTAATTTCAATAGATGGCGTTGCGAGATTCAGAATACTAGCGCACTCAGCACTTTAAACTGCTTTAACTTGTTTCTTATGATACAGATCTAGCGCCCAAGCGGTGGTATTGCATACTATTTTAACCTGTAAGTTATTGATCTGTGGTTAATAATCGAGAGATGGAAACGTATAGTAATAAATTTTATACCCATTTATTTATTTTGTAATTAATTTTAAGTGTCCGTTGAATTCTAACATTTGAAATAAAGGTTATAAAATAAGCTAAGAATTACTGTTTATTTTAAACACATGTTGATTCCTAGGCGAATTTGGTCAATGTCCTTTTTTCTAGATCCGGTCAGCTGTTCTGGCGTGAATAATTAGTATTAACAAAGAATAAGGCAAGGAAATCTAGCGTGAATTATAAGCATTAGTATAGAAGGCAAGGAAATTTTTATACCACTGCCTGAAAAAAGGAGTATATTGTTTTCAGGGTGTGAGTTTGTATATTCCACTTTAACTTCTATACGCCTGAACCAATTTTGATAAATGAGGTATCGTAAGAATCCCTAGCTTATTCCGGGTGACATAGGTCAGTAAAATTAAAAAAAAATTGATGAGGTGACCATGGACCCGCATTAAAGACGAAAAATCTAAAATAAGATTAACTAGATAATCATGTTCTAGAAAATGATGAGTAGATTCCAATATATATAACACTATAGTTCAATATACCAGTGATTCACAAAACAAATATCATTTTATACAAATGTGAATAAGATTCTAATTTAACTAGATTTTTAACTTTTTAGTTCGTTTTTTGGCAGGGCAGTCGTGTGTTATAATTTTTTTAATTCTGACTTGTTCTTCTCGGGCTATGTCCTGTACTTAGCTTTATGTAATGTTGATTAGGTATGTACATACTAACTCAATAATAAGATTTGTCGTCAAGCTGGCACAAGTATTGAACAGCGAGTGTAAAGGTTATCGCTCACTTAATTGCCGCTGCTGTTGGCTCCCCATTTGTCCAAACTATTGTTGATCGTTGCTTCACTCCTCATTATTATAATGAGCTCCAATTCTTGGAGATTGCCAATAGGTACCTACACTTACGCAGAAGTATAACAACGAAATTGCCGTCGTTATGCACTTAGCTTATCACCAGACTTACGATCGATTACAAATTAGGTTTCTTAACTTGGAGCGAGCTATCTTTTTTTTTTATAACACTCGTCATTGCAATTATCGCTATGGTGCTGACTGCAGCCACAGCTGTAGCGGAGGACTTTGCATGCTCTCTTTGCGTCTTGAGGAGGTCGTGAATCGTGAATGTGATCATAGATTGCATCTGTGGTCTTAATCAAGTTGAACCACTGAATATGTAAATCTATTCAGTGCCAACATGTGATTTGGCGGGCAATAGGTGATAATAACTGCCATAGATATCCCTTTCGTTGAGCTACAGGGGTAATCTACCTCTTTAGGTATGCTTGTTATGTATGGCACAATTTAGAAATAAATGTTTTTTCTTTCTTTCAGGTTAGCCCGCTTCCATTTCAGACTGCATCGTCACTTAACACCGGTTATAGCCTTACTTATAGATTATGTAAAACATACATTAATTGTTGTTGGTGTTGTTACAGTCTCAATTGTTGTGATTGGCTGAATTGATGGTATTCTTCCTGCGACAATGTATTTTGGCCAATAGCGAATGAGTGTGAGCCAGTTATAGGTGACTGCGATCGTTACACTGTTAGCCCAGTCATTTGGTGTTCAAAATGAAAGGAAAGTTTCTCGGGAGTTTTGAAAATTGATGTATTTTATAGATTTCGACGTGCTCTTTCCGAATTTTCACTTTGCCAACTCGTATCTTTGCCGCACGCGCCGCCATATTGGAATAATGGCGCCCAAAAACAATTTTTTGCCAATAACTCCTTTCGGACTAATTTAACGATGCAAATAGTTATGTAATAAATTATACTAGAAAAAAATTCTTACAATTTATGTAGTAACCTTTTTTTTTGTAAAATCTATAGTTTCATCGTACGAGAGCCGCAAACTAAAACCTAAATTCACCTTCCACAGTTAAACAAATTTGTATTGTGGGTGTTTTACAAGAAGAAAAAGATAACATCACTAGACTTAGCCGTGTCAATCTAATTTAGTTTATAGATTATTACTATTGGTACACAAATTTTCAAAACTCCCGAGAAACTTTCCAGGTAAAACTACAAAATGACTGGGTTATATAGCCATAGGTGTAAAATATTATGTACAACCTGAAAACTGTAGCAGTCATTTAACAAATCCTTATATAATCAAGTAAAAAGCAATTACGTTTCCAACGGCTAACTAAGCAATGGATAACTTTCCTAAGATGGCTGAAAACTTAAAATGAAAGATTAATTTATGCGAAATTATTAAGTACTTACGGAGAATTAATGATAATATTAATTTCGAAGTAGGCACCTGTTACTTAAATTGCATATGCGCTAATGGGGCGATATATCAATTATTGTACAATATTGTTAATTTCATGTTAAATGCAAATAAATGAATCTAAATCTCAATGAAGCCCTAGGGCCCCCACAGACAAGGGCTATAAGTTTGGTTAAAAAAATAGATTTTCTCACAACATACATAGTCATATAGGTCGCCGCAAGGGCGTCACGAAAAAGCCATTTATATGCACAGGAAAGGGTTGACTCACGACGTGTGGTGTCATCAACTCATCACTTAAGGGCTCATGACGTGTCAACTCGAATAGGGGTTGCGAGGGGGGGTTGTGTGGGGGTTTCATTAACACCTCCGTCGGTGAGCTTTGTGAGGGAAAGTTAAACCTGTTAGGGGCATGGCTGTTATATTAAACCCATACCCCATTCGGTTTCTCAACGCGTAATCGCTTGGCGGCACGTGTTTGCCGGTAGGGTGGTAACTAGCCACGGCCGAAGCCTCCCACCAGGACCAGGGAACATTCAGAAATTATAAATTCACAGACCCTGCTGGGGATCGAACCCGGGTCCTCCGCACGTTAAGACAACAGCGCTACACACTGCGCCACGGAGGTCGTCTTAAGCAAGGTCACAAAGTTGGTGCAGTTTACGTTTTCTATTACTCGCTATAGGTTTGGTTCCCAGAGACAAAGGACCTAATAAATATACTTAATATTTCTTATTAGGTACTTTTGAAGAGCTTATAATGACTATCACTCACGATAGTTTAATAAATGATTCAATACCAGAGAGACTATGAAATGAAACATTTAATTTTTTCAGGTAGGAAAACTCGTAGGAAAACTGTGCCTGTCTGTCTGTCTGCTACGCTTTAAAGGCCCATCTTTTTAACCGATTTTGATGTAATTTTGGTGCGGTTGTGGCACATGGAAGGACAAAGGCTTCTCAGTTCCTTTGGGAATACAAAAGAATTAATCCACGCGGTTAAAGTCGCAGGCATTATCTAATGGAATAGTAAAGGTAGTTCTTGTCGTAGATATATAGACTTCACACACCTTTGAGAACATATAGAGAACTGTCAATGATGCAGGTTTCCTCACATCGTGTTTACTCACCTCTACTGCCTAAAGCAAGTTTCTTAAAACACACATATAATTCAGTTATATGAATTCACAGAGAAGTTCGAAGTGGTGTGCCCTGGGATGGAACACATGCCTCCAGGCTAGGAAGCCGGAAGTAGTCCTTAAATCCCATAACATATCGCTTTTGTTAACGTTAAAATAATTAATTTGTAAGATGGTGGTCATAAAAAAACCCGATCGAGTTTGTTGTGCGCTCTTCCCAGACCAGTCTCGTTTGGAACCCTCGTAGCTTTAGTTTTAAGATATATTATTGATTATCACCATCATGTTTTATAAGTTTCGGACGTCAATAAGTGTACAGTGTACCTAAATTGAATAAAGAAATATTGATTGATTGATACCAGCAGCAGGGATCATAGAGTCGCCATTGAAAGTGTTTGTTTTATCAAGTATCCTGTCCAGATGCTATCTCTGGGGTAAATGTCAGACAAACTTGTTCTGCATAGAGGCACAGCATACAACTATAGCAGCAATTACCTAATTTTAAAGCTTAAAAAAAACAACTTTTATCTAATTTAAAAATGTTGGAATATAGCAAAAATACTAGTCTATGATACAAAAGTCTGTAATGACACGATATAATAGTTGTCTATGGACGTAGTTCATACTTCATTCCTTTAGTCACTCTCATACATTCTTCTCACTCACTTATACAATCATTCACTATTCATTTGCTCTTTGCTGTAGCCTGTACAATATTTTATTCTTTATTAAACAGGCAGTCGTACAATGCAGACGTCTTTTCTTTTGCCTACGAACTCATATACCAACAAAAAAAAATGCCTTCAATGAAAAATCATCAGTAGCAGTGCAAAGTGTGGAGATAGCGACTATCGGCGCTCCGATAGCGGGGTCACAGGTCAGCTGGGGCGGAGCCCCGCTGTTGATAGCCTGAGACTCCTGAGGGCAGGTTCCTGTCTAACATCAGTCCAGTCTATCCACCACTACATCCCATTAACGTCCCACTGCTGGGCACAGGCCTCCGCTCTCATAGGAGAGATGGAATTAGAGCTTAGACCCACCACGATGCGGGTTGCCGGGCTTTGACGACTGTTATCGTCAAATCCCGGGACCGACGGCTTAACGTGCTCTCCGAGGCACGGGGGTGAAACACCACCAACTTCCTAACTCCGGGCTAGTACTGAGAATTTCTAGTCTGAAAAACCCAATACCTTATGGCCCGACCCGGGACTCGAATCCGGGACCTCAGCGGCCGCAGTCGAACACGTTAACCATTAGACTAACGAGGTAGTTCGGAGGCATTGTCTATCTATCTATATTGACTTAACGACGAGGACTTAGAAGATTATTCATCATATTAATAGATCAACAGGAAAGATAGACAACATGAACTGAATAAACTGAAAAGAAGAGGACCATTTTGGGGATTAAGTCTCATTTCGCCATTTTTTCTTCTTATAAGTCTGTTTTTTTGTCTTGTATCCCTGAATAAAGATTCTTTCTTTCTTTCTTTAAAAGTTTCTGATATCAGAAACTTAATTATAATAGGAAATAAAAAATTACAATTAAATTAAGTAAATAGATTCAATAATGTTATTCTAACAAACAGTTTTTGTTTTTAATTCCATACCACGCCATCTATTGTAGCAACGATGAACTAGTACGCGCTTGGTGGGGAATATGCAGCTACTTTGTTGCCAGGCCGACCGCGTCGGTTATATCAGATAGTTCCTGTGTGCTCATATAGAGGGCGACTTATAATAAGCCACTATAACAATTTAATTAGCTATAAAATAATAAAAGTAATACCAAAATCGTTTTTTTATCCACTACAAGTTAGCCCTTGACTGCGATCTCACCTGATGGTCAATCAATCTAGCTCATTTCTTAAGTTCTAACTAAAGTATACTTACCTGATGTTACTCAGTCAGTCGTCAGAAACCGTATCGCAAGTTCCAACAACAAGTACGTACTAAGTTTCATACGCGGAGCAAACCGCGACAAAAAAAGATACACTGAGTTTATATATTTTTAACAGTAATAAATATCTACCTACTTATTACTAAATGCTTTAATTCAGCAAAACTTAATGAAGAAAATACACAACATATTATTTTCCAATCATTAACGCCTAGTGTAATATTATAGCATTATGTATACTGGTTTGTAGATACTCTTTCGAAAAGAAAGGCCATTCAATTTCTCTCTTGTCAAAACCATTAAGCCTATGAATAGAATAGGTAAACTGAAACGGAAAACCAGGGAAAGATCCCTGGGTAAAGTAAGTACACATAAATAAAGCAATCCTCCTTTGTGCGAGCCACTCTATGATATAATAGCTGCAAACAGTGATGTATGAGGGCGGCCGGCCGGGGGTGGACAACGCCGGCCCGCCTCTACGAGGTGTTGAGATATTGATATCGCTCGCTACTAATCCATCTGCGGCCTGAGGCTGGGGTCCATCCATCTGAGAGATTGAATCGGACATCGAGATTTCCTATTATAATATAATATGTACTGTATGTAACAGGCAATGCCTACGTAATTTTATATGTGAAAGGTTGTTAAATGATTTATTTATTTCACGTAGGTTAACCTTGTGTCGCTCAGGTTACGTCAAAACTCTACCACTGGTTAGGAAAGGTGATTCTACTGAGAAAAACCGGTAAGAAACTCCGCAGTTGCTCTTTTTATACGACTTCCTGAAAAAAGGAGTAGGTATATATTGTTTTCAGGGTTCATGTATGTATGTAGGTATGTGAGTTGGTTTATTCCACCATAACTTCTATACGCCTGAACCGATTTTGATAAATGAGGTACCGTTATAATCCCTAGCTTATATCGGGCGACATAGGCTAGTAAAATTAAAAAAAAAATGATGGGGTGACCCGCATTAAAGACTAAAGTTGAAAAAAAATATTCGAAAATAAGATTAACTACATAATCATCATCTAGAAAATGATGAGTAGATTCCAAAAATATGTAACAATAGTTCAATATACAGTGATTCACAAAAAAATATCATTTATTAAAAATGTGACTATAATTCTAATTTAACTAGATCAATTTAGATTTTTAACTTTTTAGTTCGTTTTTTGGCAGGGCAGTCGTGTTTTTGAATTTTTTTTAATATGACTTGTCTTAAAAAGAAAAATGTTACAATAAGCAAACAATACAACACAACACATACGTTACAAGTGTTACACTGACTTGTGGGTCACTGGATGCGAGGCCGGTTGCTTCCATGACACTTTTTCATCAATAAAATCATCGATAGAGTAATAACCTCGACTTGATAAATGCTGTTTAACACAGTCTTTAAATCTATGTAATGGCAAATCCAGAAACTCTTTTGGAACCATGTTATAAAAGCGTACACTCGACCCCACATAGGAAGGTTGTTTGATCCACACCCTATATTATTACCTATATTTCCTATTGGTAGGAAAAATGTACATTGGTGGTTAGGATTAGGCTATTAATTAAACAGTTGTATGTCATTCAAAACCACTATTAAATTATCATTATATATAAGATCAAATTATTAAAATAAATGTCTTCAAAAATGTTTATAAAATTTTAAATAATAATTGGGATAGAGGTATTAAAAGTTGAGCGAGATTTGAATAGTGTGTCTGACAGATAAATTAGTTTGCGCTAACTTGCTTCGGAGTTATATTAATGGAACCGCGTTTCCGGATCAGAAGCTTCCTAGTATTTCACTTGCATCGGGACCTATTTTACCGCTAAAAAAGTAGTTAGAGGGCGCTAAAATAGATAGAAAAAACTATTTTGAATCCACACTAATAATAGAGTCTGAAAGTATGTCTGTCTATCTGTTATCATTTCACGGCCCATCCGTTTTTTGACGGATTTTAACCAAAATTGATACAGGGACAACTTGCAAAAATTGCATCCCGAAGACATGTTGTGGCAATTTGTATCCCGGAAAATCTAAGAATTCCAGCGGGATTTTGAAATAACGAATTAATACACGAGTACGTATGTTTTTCTACTCGGGTATAAAGTGTAAATTAATACTAAAGATCAGATAGTTATACTCATACATACCATATACCTACGTTATATTTTATATTTATTTATTTAGGACGACCAAAACATTGATACATTGAAAAAAAACTTTAAAAATGAAATACTAATTAAACACATTGTTAAATGTACAATCTATGACAGGTTTCACATCATGCGCCAATGACTAAAAGTAAAAAAATAAAAAGCTTACACTGGGATAAAAATTAAAAATGCGTAACTTAAAAATAAAAATTGCAAAAATTACAGAAAATTATAGAAAAATTAGAAATAAAATTTTAAAATAAAATAAGTAAAATTTTTAAGAGAGACAGAAAAGAAAACTTATAATTATAAAGTTTATTACGTAACAACAACAACCTTAACAATCTTAATATTTCTTTTTTGAACTTTGGCAGTTTGTCATGGAAGACATCTACCTCTTTACTAATAGAATTATAGATTTTAGTTAGTCTAGATATAGTAGAAAATTGTTTTAAATTGGTTTTCGCTAAAGGTTGGTGTAAAAGGCAGCTGGGAAATCTAATTGGTACTCTCAAATTAATTGTTTGAAGGAGCTGAGGGCAGTCGATTTTATGTCTGAGAATTTTATAAAGGAAGGTCATATCTAGCATCTTTCTGCGATTGACTAAACTAGGCATATTAAATGTTCCAGTTTGTCTTTATAGGTGGGAAGTATATCGTTTATGTCATTTACATTTGATGAAACGGAGAATCTTATCAAGATACAAAATTAGCATAGATACAAAACAAAGAACATACACATACTAAGACACGTACTTTTATACAATCATATATAGAAACGCACAGTAAACCTACAACACACACACACACACACACACACACACACACACACACACACACACACACACACACACACACACACACACACACTTACGCAGCCACACTCAAAGTAATAAAGTAGTTACATAGATAAGACAATATAATAATAAAAATGCATGCTATAATATAATATTAAATTTAAATCACTTACCATTACAGCAATTACTAAGTCATATTATTTAATTAGCCATTATACTCGGGCAGGAGCCTGGTGTCTTGAAACACAGGTTTATTACCTAGTTCGAGCACCAGTCCCTTCATTGTTACTGTTTGTATATGTTTTATGTGAATATGTAATGCTATGTAATTGGGAAAAACAAATAAATTGAATTGAATTGAATTGACATAAGCCTTTTTTGATCCGCAACTGATGAGTAGAATAGGGATGATGCCTATATCAAAAATAAATTATTTCTAGCTGATTATTAAGTAGAGGGTCTCTAAAAAGACCTAAAATTCACATCCTCGGTTAGTTTTAAGTATGATAACCATTATTTTATCATATAGATTAAAGAAAAGAAGTGCGTTGAAATTTGATGACGTCACAATTGCAAATTTCATACAACTTCCATACTAGAAGAGCGTTTTTCAGTTTGATAAAGAGTTGCTGATTTGATTGAGTTGTCATCATCCCTATTGGCGACCATACAACGCTACAGTATTCAAGAATACTTCTAACGTACCTAAGTATTAAGTACTTGGTACTTGGCAGTCATGAAAATGTGCATTTTTTTAGAAAAATAATTTGGAAACCGATGTCGCATACTCTATTTCAATTCACAGTTGTGTGATAAAATCAGAATGGGTCGTTGTGCATTAATAACGGCGATACTTGCAGTCATATTAATGGGTGGGATGGGCAAATGAAACGGAACGTTTTGCGGAACTCGGAAGTATGGCTTCCAATATCGGGATCCCGGTATTGGCTAATACCTTTTTTCGTCCGTTTTCAATACCGGTACTGAAACGTCTAATACCGGGACACCGGTATTGGTGACACTATAAACGAAACAGTGACTATTGCATATATTTCTTGGTACATGCCACTGTTTTTATTCGGCTAAGTTAAAAACTTGTATCTTAAGCACATTAGCTCAATAAGATCACCATTATTGCTTAAAACCAGAAAGAAAGAAAGGAAAAGCTTTTATTTGATCACAATATTTAGTTTAGTTTAAGAAACTATCAAAATAGACATAGCAACATAGCTGTGTGACCAAATATAGGTCTCCAGCTCAGCATCATGCTACAGCAGGCTGCAGCGCTGGTTTTCAGTGCAAACCTTAAAAATTGGTGAAGTCCAGTGAAGAAAAGTCATTCTTGATCACTCAGAGGGAAAAATTTGAGTTCGTATTTAGAACCCTGTGGCTTGCCAATTCTGTTTCATTGACTCACGTAACGTTCAGAAATCTGTTTTTTATCGAATGCAATATTTTATTATGATTTATTTTCTTTAAAAAAGTAACTATTGAATTTTTAATTAATTTGTGTTTTGACTAAACAATGTATTTTTACGAGTAAAAAAATTACATTCCTTCATTGAGTTATGTAGAAAAGTGCTCTTTTGGAGTTAATATGGTGAAAAATTTTTTTTTGGAAAAGTAGTTTTAGTTAAAAACAATCTATCTAATAAGATTTTTAATTAAGTTTTTCCCAATACCGGGATCCCGGTATTGAAAAAAAATCGTTCCGGTATTAATACCGGTATTGAAAAAAAAACCGGTATTCGAAAGCCCGCCGAGTCCCCGAACGCCCGCTTGCCATATCGCGATTCGCGCCAGTTACTGACAGAACACTCGACACAGCAGACGCCTCTAATGACACAACAGAACTTGTACAATTACGACTGAGCTAATTGTTTTAAATTACATTTGCGGTTGTTATTAGCTGAGAAATTTAGTTTTGATTTTAATTTGACGCTCTGAATTTGTTTAGAAACTATTTTAAGCACGCAAGAAGCGATTGGTATTGCTGATTTAATTTAAGAAACTTATAACGAGTACTCTAATGAGACAACAGAACTTGTACAATTACGACTGAGCTAATTGTTTTAGATTACATTTGCGGTTGTTATTAGCTGAGAAATTTAGTTTTGATTTTAATTTGACGCTCTGAATTTGTTTAGAAACTATTTTAAGCACGCAAGAAGCGATTGGTATTACTAATTTAATTTAAGTAACTTATAACGAGTAGTCGAGCTTAAATTCAACCCAGCGCGCCGGTAGAACTTCTTACATCATCTCGTGATACAAGTACCTATTAACGGTGAATTTCGTTGTTTTCTAATGAACGAGTACAAAAGACTTGCCTCTGATCACTCAATTCAGGGCCGCTACTCACACTAAAACACACAAAAAAAGAAAAAAAACATTAAATTTATATTATACATATATTTATATTAGCTATATAATTCATAGATACCACTTGTTAAAAAAACCATTGATGGATTTCAGGCTCAACTGCATGAATCATGTGCCTTTATAGGAGGCTTGCATATTGCTTTTATGCTGTTATCAGAACACGAGTGGCATCCTTCTGGGAGAGCATTAGGCAATCCCAAAATACCATTTTTCAAACAGTGTGTGATGGTATGCCTAGTCCAATATTCACATATTGGCTATCTGTTCATTAAACACGTAATAGAAAGTAAGATGACAAAGAATATACTGCTGTTTGACAATGACACCTGGGTAGAGTTTTTTAACCTTCCCAGATAGTTTTAAGTTTCGTATTTGTATATTTATTTTATTTTATTTTAATTTGTGTAATTATTAGGTTTATATTTTAACAGTACATTGTTAATATGTACACCTACAATGGGTTTTATGCCTCTAATAAAAACTTTTATTATATATTGGGGAGGGGAGCCGTTGGCCTCCTTTATTTACGCAAAAATTAAAATGTATGTAGCGGTTACCACAGTGCAAACTAGATGGCGCTAATTGTAGTTTTACCGCATAATAAGATAATCGACTGAAAACTTATAAGTTACCATACAAGCCTGAATCACGATATCGAAGTTTTCTGAGAATAGCGCTATATATAGACCGTTCCAACTTATAACTGTCAGACCAGAAAGGGCCCGGGCACAACACCAGCCCGGAGGAAGATCTTCCTATTGGTGCGGACGAATACATATCACTCACACGTTCCCACATGTACTTAGTGTTAACCTTGGAGCTGTGTGTCGTTTGATCTGAGTGTATAACACCAGGCACAACCTGCCACCGGTATGAAAAGCAGATTAAGACTACACAGGGCGGCAATCTATTCATTAGTCATTACACAATCATTATCAACCCCTCGCGGTTCACCCCCCGTGGAGATCTATATCCGTAATGGATGGATCCGCTCGTGAAACGAATGAATGGAACGATGACGCTGACAGGTCCGTACAGTTTCTCTTACGGGATCCGTATTGTGGGCGTGGAAGAGATGAACAAACTACATGATGTACAAAACCACAAGATATAATATTAACTAAAGTAAATCTTTTATAATATGGTTCCCAAAGAGTTTCTGGATTTGCCATAACCATAGGTTTAAAGCCTGTGTTAAACAGCATTTGTTAAGTCGAGGCTATTACACTATCGATGATTTTCTGAATGACAAAGTGTCACGGAAGCAACCGGCCTCGCATCCAGTAACCCACAAGTCAGTGTAATACTTGTAACGTGTGTGTTGTGTTGTCTACATATTGTAACCTTTTCTTTTCTATGAAAAGAGCAACTGCTGAGTTTCTTGCCGGCTCTTCTCAGTAGAACAGCTTTCTTAACCGGTGGTAGAGTCTTAACGTTTCATAAGTGGCACAAGTTGTTCTACATGAAATAAATAAACCCCACGCGGACGGAGTCGCGGGCATCAGCTAGTATTGATATAATCGTAGTTAAGCGCAAGCCTTGGTAGGGTAAGTATGTAGTAAAATAATTTAAAAAATTAAAAAACACGACTGCCCTGTCAAAAAACGAACTAAAAAGTTAAAAATCTAAATTAATCTAGTTAAATTAGAATTTTATTCACATTTTTATTGAATAATATTTTTTTGTGAATCACTGGATATTGAACTATGGTGTTATATATTTTTGGAACTAATCATTTTCTAGATAATGATTATATTATAGTTAATCTTATTTTCACATTTTTTTTTCAACTTTAGTCTGTAATGCGGGACTATGGTCACCCCATAATTTTGTTTTTAAATTTTACTAGCTTAAGTCACCCGAAATAAGCTCGGGATTGTAACGATATCTTATTTATCAAAATCGGTCCAGGCGTATAGAAGTTATGGTGGAATATACAAACTCACATGCATACATACATACATGAACCCTGAAAACAATATACTCCTTTTTTCTGGCAGTCGTATAAAAAGTTGAATTCCTATACTCAATACTCAATATGATTTATTCAATATAGGTACACTGTAGGTACACTTATTGACGTTAAAAATGACTTACTTATAAAACATGATGGTGATAATCGGTAACGGTATCTTAAAACTAAGGCTACGAGGAGCTGAGTGTCTTTGGCTCCACTGTATCAACGACTAAAAGCTTCAAAGTACTGTTGTTCGTATAGCGGCAGGCTATATTGAACGCTTTTAATGTCTTCCTCGAGTTTACTTACACTTCAGTTTGTTCAGCAAATCGCAACAATATGGCTCCATTCGGCTGCGATTCCAAAATATTTTGCATGACATAACATCCACACTTCCAAACTAATATTATAAATGCGAAACTTCTACCATCTACCATCATCCATACCTTCTACCATCTTAGAAATGTGTATGGGTCTGCTACGCTTTCACAGCCCATCTGTTCAACCGATTCTAATCAAATTTGGTACAGGGATAGATTGTATCCCGAGGGAGAATATAAAAAATAAATAAATCAGTTATTGTCCATAAATTACAATCGCATAGTAGGTTTAGCGTCTGATGCATACGATAAGTTTGAACGTACTAAAGGCATCAGTGCTTTCCCCTTACAATCTTCTCATATTAAAACAGACAGCGAACGAAATTAAATAGGGCATGTAAGTTATACAATATAGCGATTTGTTATTATCAAATGTAGACGTGTGTGTGTGTGTGTGTGTGTGTGTGTGTGTGTGTGTGTGTGTGTGTGTGTGGGTGTGAGTGAGTGTGTGATTGGGAATCAAAAAACCTTAGTCAACGCGGACGAAGTCGCGGGTATCATCTAGTTATTTAATATTTTCTACTTTGCATCTATTTCCTGATGCATCTGTTTTTATTTATGCTTGAGAGTTCTTCATAATGATTTCAGAAGTATGTGAAGTCTGCTCATCCGCACTTGGCCAGCTTGGCGCGCTATGGCTTTAAACCTTAATGCTATCTCACCTGGTAGTAAGTGATGATGCAGTCTAAGATGGCAGCGGCACAGTTTAATGTTAGCGGATTAACCTCTTAGCGGTATGGCAGGTATATTGGAGCCATGCCTGATACCTCTAAACTAGCGGCACGCTATGATGGCCGGTTTGACGTTTGTCCGCTCATGAAGTTCCGTATTAATTGATAACGACTTTGAAGGAAATAATTGTATTACTTTATTGACGATAGTGATGTGCAGAGATTCATAAATTTTATCGAATGTAGTTTCTCATGAAGTTCCGTATTAATTGATAACGACTTTGAAGGAAATAATTGTATTACTTTATTGACGATAGTGATGTGCAGAGATTCATAAATTTTATCGAATGTAGTTTCTCATGAAGTTCCGTATTAATTGATAACGACTTTGAAGGAAATAATTGTATTACTTTATTGACGATAGTGATGTGCAGAGATTCATAAATTTTATCGAATGTAGTTTTAGGTTTAGGACTCAAAATTTATTTATTAAATTGATTTCTTAAATGTATACAAGTGTAGAAAAATCAGTTTGCACCATTTAAGGGGTGAATGTACTTGTGAATATGAACAATTTTCACTATGTGGACAAACCTCTGAAATCGCAAAAAAATATCAATAAATTTTTAAAAATGGAATCTAATACGATCGTCACATAGGATCGCTGGCTAGCACAACTACTACCTCCGGCAAACTCGCGTCAATGCTCAATGCAAAACAAAGCAGTTTCGAATTGACGTTGCTTCGAAAAGTATAAACTGTCAGTGCAATGCGATTGTGATATAGTTTTGACCTGGCTTTGGATTTCAAATATTGATACTGCATTACTGTTGACCCTTGCTCGTTAATTTGGACTCTGTTCAAGCCCTTTGTTGTGGATTTCGTCGATATGACCGAACGTACGCAGAGAACTGTTCTAAATAGTCAGACACGTGAGTTCGTAATACGCCTTCGTAACTATTTCGATCGTGAAGCTCAAAATGGAGGGCCAATTTTACCTATAACGTCAGTGGTTGAACGCGTAGCTGATGCGCTTAATATTGGACAACGAACTGTTAGACGGATAACTAAAAAAAAATATGGCGAGACTGGCACAGAAGAAAATAAACTTCACACACCAAAAAAGAGAAAACGAGCAAAACCAGTCGTAGGCATCGATAGCTTTGATGCCGATGCTATCCGAAGACATGTTTACGGCTACTATTTACAGAAGGAGTATCCAACAAGAAAAAAGTTGGTGCATTCACTGAAGGAAGCTGGATTATTCTTCGGTGGGGAAAGTTCTTTAACGAAGATTTTGAAGACCATTGGATTTCGATACAAAAAATGTAACAAACGCAAAATATTGATGGAAAGATTTGATATAGCGATGGCAAGGTATACTTTTTTACGGCAAGTGAAAGAAATCAAAAATTGGCAAAATGTTGTGTTCTTGGATGAAACATGGCTTAATGCTAACCATACTGTAGGCCGTTCTTGGAACGATGACACAGCAGCATCTACTTCCAAAGTTCCTGTAGGAAAAGGATCGCGACTTATAATTTGTCACGCCGGAACCATCAACGGGTTTGTCGAAGGTTCTCTCATGGCTTTTGCGTCAAAAACCACTGGAGACTATCATGAAGACATGAATGGAGAAAAGTTTACTGAATGGTTTACCTCAATGTTGTGTAGCCTCCCTGAACCATCTATTATAATTATGGACAACGCCCCATACCACTCGATGCAAATTGACAAGCCACCTGCCCAATCCCAAAAGAAAGCTGATATCGTCGCATGGCTTCGTAAAAATGGCGTAGATGCAAACATGAATATGTTAAAAGCGGAATTAGTACGTCTTTTAAAAGAAAACAAACCAACCAAGATCCGATACGTCATTGACGAAATAGCATTAGAACATGGGCACAGAGTTATACGGTTACCGCCTTACCATTGTGAGTATAATGCGATTGAGTTGGTGTGGGCTCAAATTAAGGGATATGCTGCAAGACACAATAAAGAACCCCCATTTACCACAAAAAAAAATGCTAAAATTATTAGAAGAAGCTTGTGAACATGTGACTAAAGGAGACTGGGAAAAGGTTGTGAATAGAACTGTTAAATTAATAAGGGAAGATTATGAAAGAGATGTGAAAATAGATAATATTATAGAAAACGAACATATAATTATTAATGTATGTGATGATAGCAGTGACGACAGTGAAAATAGTAGTATGGACGAATCTGATTAATTATGGCCTTTTGTGGCACCTTTTTTGGTATCTTTTGTATTCATATGTTTCTTGTGTGCATATAAAGTATGTATATTCATTTTCGTTCAAATATTCAGTTCGTTCAAATAAATTAAATAAACATATACATTTTTGTTTTATTAAACCTATTTAATCAGGTACAAAAACAAAACTTAATTGTTTTTTGTTCGAGAATAAATTGACATTCCACATCACTATTGTAATGTGTCAAACCGGCCATCATAGCGTGCCGCTAGTGTAATCAGTTTCTAAACGATATCGTACCGGAACGCTAAATAGCTTGACGGCACGGCACGTCCACGATCTTACCATACAAAACCCTTCAATCAACCCCCCGAATATGTATGAATTGTCGATCAAATCGTCAAAGTTCGGCGTCAAAGTAAGATAAACCATAACATCACTGAATTAGAGCTCAATTTCGTGTATCCGTGTACGTTTAAGTATATTACTATAAACGTATGCTAATGGATATGTCACCGTAAGATTGTAAAAACCGTTAGATTATAATCTAACTCGCCAAATTGCAAACTGTCGAAAGATTACAATTTAACGCATTATTTTTCGGTTTTAATCTGTTAGGTATATTAACCCGATAAAACTACTACTACTACCTGATTATTTATGTCGAACCCTAACCTAACCTACAAGAAACAGGCAAGAAAACGTAAATATAATGAATATTTCAAAAATTGACACTCACAACATTGAACGGTTCACAATCTGTCGACAGTTTACAATTTCGCGAGTTAGATTATAATCCAACGGCGTTTACAATCTTACGGTGACAGATACACGACATGGAGGTCTAATTCAATGTGTTATGGTTTATTTTGCTTTGACGCCGAACTTTGACGATTGGACGGCAATTCTTACATAATCGCACCTCTGATTCTGAGTCATGAGCTGTAATGGGCAAGTGATAGTGGGTGATGAGTAAGCACTGGTAAGTAGTACCTAGAATACTAATAGAATAGGTGTTGTTAACCTACAATGGGATAAAATAACTCCACAATGTTGTGGTGCAATACAGTTTTAATTAAAAGCAAAATAATAAGAACTGTAAAGAAGCAAGTTTGCCTGCATTAATAAATATCTTGAAACTCGTGAAAAATATTTAACAAGAGATGCGAGCGGCGCGTCCGCTGCAAGTTTTAATATTCGCTGCAAAAGTTATTTACTTTTGAACAGGGCCACTTGTTCATTTCAGCTTATATATAAAGCGATGGGCATTTATAGTTCAACTTTCAGTTGAACCCAGTTTGTGAGAAGGAAAGCTGTATCTTTTGATAATTATATAACTAGAAAATTGAATTATAAAATTGTATTTTGTAGTCGTAGTTTGACTGTTTTTTAATTTTGTTAGTTCCTTCGCATAAAAATGACTTTAAAATGGCAGGTATGACTATGAACTATGATTATTTTCGGAGTTTACCTCCTTATGAAGCGATTTGCATATTATAATTTAGCCTTTGGAATCTTATTCACATTTTTATCGAATAATATTTGTTTGTGAATCACTGGATATTGAACTATAGTGTTATATATTTTTGGAATCTATTCATCATTTTCTAGATGATGATTATATAGTTAATCTTATTTTCGAATTTTTTTTTTCAACTTTAGCTTTGAATGCGGGACCATGGTCACCCCATCAATTTTTTTTAAATTTTACTGGCCTATATCACCCGGAATAAGCCAGTGATTCTAACGATACCTCATTTATCAAAATCGGTTCAGGCGTATAGAACTTATGGTGGAATATACAAACTCACATACATACATACATGAACCCTGAAAACAATATACTCCTTTTTCCAGGCAGTCGTATAATAAAGGGTAGCTTTTATTCGGAAAAGTGGGTTTAGTATTGAAATGTAATAAATCAGAGACATCCATTGGAGACATCACAGAAAATCGCGAAAGAAACTGTCACAGAGTTGACAAGGATCGACAATTACTTACTCGTACCACGCTCCTACCAGATGACTGACAAACTGCGTGCTACGTTGATGAATATTGGATGCTGTGTAGAAACCGAATAGGGGTTTGGGTTAAATATAACTGCCATGCCCCTAACAGGTTAGCCGTCAAGGGCTAACTTGTAGTGGATAAAAAAAAAACTTTACCGGTATTAATATGTCCCAAGGCAGAGTGAACGATAGCTCTGTCGACTCCAGCCTTACGGCTAGAATTCTGCGAGATACCAGAATTAGGGAATATTAGACGATGCCTGCGAGCTTTATTCGTAGATTTCACTTTTAAAATCGCGTAAGAACTCTCTGTTTTTAAACGACTGCCTGAAAAAAGGAGTATATTGTTTTCAGGGTTCATTTATGTATGAATGTATGTGAGTTTGTATAGTCCACCATAACTTCTATACGCCTGAACCGATTTTGGTAAATGAGGTATCGTTAGAATCACTGGCTTATTCCGGGTGACATAGGCTAGTAAAATTTAAAAAAAAATTGATGTGGTGACTAAGATTAAAAAAAAAGAAAGACTAAGGTTAAAAAAAAAACAAAAATAAGATTAACTATATAATCATCATCTAGAACATAAATATATAACACTATAGTTCAATATCCAGTGATTCACAAAAAAATATCATTAATAAAAATGTGACTTAGATTTTAATTTAACTAGATTAATTTAGATTTTTAACTTTTAGTTAGTTTTTTGGTAGGGCAGTCGTGTTTTTAAATGACTTATTGAGATAAAACTATAGCTTTATAATCCTGAAAAGCGAATCAGTAATTTCTTGTACGCGTATTCCCGAATAAATGTTTCTTTCTTTCTATTATTGAATAGAAGCAGGCGTTACTTTGCGGAAGTCCATGATAGTGAATGAACTAGAATTTTAATTCGCTATAATCCGCTACAGTAGACAAATCTGTGTGGTACAGTGCCTGTCTTTCACCTGCAGCATGCGACACCCACCACCCAGCAATTCGCACAGGCACAACACCACACCACACAAATCCTCCAAATCACTCTCAACGTACGTTTCACTCCGACACCGGAGCATCCTCAGGAGATGTTGACTCGACAATGCACGATTGTGAAGTATGTGTTGTAAGTTGTGTTGTCTTCACAATCGTGCATTGTCGAGTCAACATCTCCTGAGGATGCTCCGGTGTCGGAGTGAAACGTACGTTGAGAGTGATTTGGAGGATTTGTGTGGTGTGGTGTTGTGCCTGTGCGAATTGCTGGGTGGTGGGTGTCGCATGCTGCAGGTGAAAGACAGGCACTGTACCACACAGATTTGTCTACTGTAGCGGATTATAGCGAATTAAAATTCTAGTTCATTCACTTTCTTTCTTTCTTGCTAATAACTATTAATTATACGTCCACAAACAGATCGTAGAAGATAGACATAGATTATAAATGATTTATTTATTTCACGTACCACTTGTGCCAATGAAATGTCAAGACTCTACCACCGGATCGGAAAGGAGATTCTACGGAGAAAAACCAGCAAGAAACTCACCAATTGCTCTTTTTTTAAAGAAAAAAGAATGTTACAATATGTTGTAGCTAATACACAATACATACGTAATGAACCAAAAATTACAGTCTTGTGGGCTGTCGAATGCGAAGCCAATTTCTTCCATGCAATTTTGTCATTAAGAAATACAACAGTAGTATAGTAGCCTAGGCTTTAATTCTGTTTTTTAAAAATGGATGTTGATAATAAAGGTACAGCTGTAAACAGCAGCAAAAACCCCAAGCTGCGGACTGCGAAAGTATAATGCGTATAAATTTTTATTTTATTTTATTTCGGGACGATTTATAATCACACATTAAATCTAATTATCACAACAAAAATAAAACATAAACAACTAATATTTATTAAAAATTTAAAACTAAAAAGAAAAAATGAAGGCGACACAATGTACATGAATTGAAATGATCCGAGATATTTAAATATGCTAAGATATTATACAAAAATTAAATTTACTACTAACAATAAACAAAAAATTTGTAAAAATGATGAGGTAAGTACATAGATGATTACAGCTTCTTGGTATATTAAACCACAATCGCAGGCTTTGTCACAGACAACTTCACCGATTCGTCTTAGTTCGTCGTATATAGTAGTGCCATCGTCGACACGGTGGTCGCTAATTTACGACTTAGCTTCAGCAGATTGTTATAACCACATTCCACAGTTCGATCAAAGAAGATTATCTGCGTAGTTTCGTGATGTAAGAAGTGGAAGCTACGTGGGTTCCAAACGCGCCCTGGTCTGAGAAGAGTCCACAACAAACTCAGCCGGGGTTTTTTTCTTTTTATTATCACCATCTCACAAATCATCTTAACTGAGGAACTATCAGAGCCATAGAGCAAATCATTGCCAAGCTTCCTTGTCGTTTAAGTAATCCTTTACATGGTAATAAGATTTTGCAATGAGTTTACGTTTTACATTAACTTTGAACTTATTTAGAGACATCTTTAACATGTCTTCTGGGAGCTTAACTAATAGCTTTATCTCTTCATATTTGACTCTTTGTATTTCCCGAGGATGCAACCCATCACTGTACCTTCGTCAGAATAAGCTGAATATGAATTATAATGAGCTGTGAAAGCGATGCAGACAGACAGAGAGACACTTTTGCATTTATAATATTAGTTATAAACACAGATGTTTGCTAACTTGGGGCATACCGACTAATATTGTTTTAATATTGTTAACGTTCGTGATTTAGAATTATTTTACTTATTTTAGGGACTTCAAGGATGTAACTGTCATTTTGAAACAATACTGCTTAAGTGGTAGTAGTAACGCTCTTTAACTAGAATATAATGAAAGCATATTTAATTTCTTCTAAACATAGCAGTGAAATAATCAGAATTGCTTACTATTCAAGCGAATTGAATATTATAGAGTTCAGCAGACTACAAAGAATCATTGTTAATTTAGTGTTGTTGTAGTCTGTGAGGTTTCTACTGAAGTCTGTAATCATTTATTCATTAACTTTAATTGTACCCTTGGACTGGTTTCAAGGAATTTTATAACTGATGGTATGTTACGCTTTTGATTTTCAGAAGCTATGATTATTAATTTAACCTTATACTTAGCAATTAAGGTGCTTACACTCAAAATCACGAAAGTATAGAAGACTTTTACTAGCTTCTTAAAGCCATAATAACTACCAGTTATACTATTAACAGAAATACAAAAGTTTGTATTAGTAACCATATCAACCAAGAGCAACTGCTGAGTTTCTTGCCGGATCTTCTCAGTAGAATCTGCTTACCGAACCGGTGGTTGTGTCAAAACATAACGTAACACAAGAAACACCTGTATGCCTTACATGTTATAAATAAATTGAGTATTGAGTATACTTATATTGTAATTAGAGTGACTGATCAGAAATGATATGGTGACAATCAAATGATGGGTGAGGCACATCTAAACTTATATTATAAAGAGGAAAGATTTGTTTGTTTATAATGGATAAACTCAAAAACTACTCAACCGGTTTTAACTATTCTTTCACCTATAGAAAGCTACATTATCAGCGAGTAACAAAGGATATATTTTATTTAAAAAAATTAGAGATTGTGTTCACAGTCGTGCATTGTAGACTCAACATCTCCTGAAGATGCTTCGGTATCGGAGTGAAACGTACGTTGAGGGTATTTTTGAGGGTTTATAATGAATAAATAAAAATAAATAAATAAATATTCTTTATTTCAGGCAATTTTACAAACCCATAGTTAACAAAACAGAGAAACAGTGTCAATTTAATTTATGTAGTGTGGTGAATGTCGAGGGCATCAGGTTCGAGATACGCACTGTACCACATAGATTTGCCTTCTGTGGCGGATTATAACGAATTCAACTTCTAGTTTCTTCATGTTTTTAATAGTTCTCATGTAAGCTTGAGCTTTTTCTTTAGACGCTCTGGGCGCTACAAAGATGCTCATTGTGGTTTTCTGTTGTATTATTATTTTTTGGTGTTAGTAGTATGTGTTTGTATGTTAACTATCCGCTTGCGACAATCTGTTTTATATCCCTCGGAGATCCAATCCAAAATGTGTGTCCATGTGAACTGTTTAGACGTAACCCTTATATACATTCGTGTGCAGAGCTATTAAAAATAACAAGTAATAATTAAAAAAAATAAAAAAACATGACTGCCCTGCCAAAAAACGAACTAAAAAGTTAAAAATCTAAATTAATATAGTTTAATTAGAATCTTATTCACATTTTTATTGAATTATATTTTTGTGAATCACTTGATATTGAACTATTGTGTTATATATTTTTGGAATCTACTCATCATTTTCTAGATGATGATTATATAGGTAATCTTATTTTCGATTTTTTTTTCAATTTTAGTCTTTAATGTGGGACCATGGTCACCCCATAAATATTTTTAAAAAGGACTTGACCGGTGGAACTATGGCAGCTTGCCTAGGTGCCAAAAATCAATGTTCAGCAATGATTTCTTTATTATTGTAATTGTAATATTTCACTGTTTTCAGATAAAAAAGTTTCAGGAGTCTGAAGGCTCGGAAAACTGCGAAAATGAACAAAAAAGTTTCACCAAAAGACTGCTTTCCCACACTAGATGGCGCTATTTATTGTGTTAAGCGAGTCTAAAAAAATATTTTCAAGTATTATTTCTTTATTATTGTAATTGTTATATTTTATAGTTTTCAAATAAAAAAGTTTCAGGAGTCTGAAGGCTCTGAAAACTGAGAAAATAGATAAAAAAAGTTTCACCAAAAACTGCTTTCCCACACTAGATGGCGCTAGTTATTGTGGTGAGTCTAGAAAATATTTTTAAGTAATGCTCACTACTTTTCGTTAACAAGTTCAACTATTCGACCACAGATGGCAGCATATGCAATGTGACAGGGCGTTCCTTTAAACGTAGTATTTCAAAATGCTTTGTTCGATCGATTAGTTTGAGACTTGTCAAAAAATAAAAATAATTATAAACAAAACATACATTTCCTTTTCATTACTATTTAATTGATCAAAAATAAATCATTCCTAATATAATAACTAAGGTACTTAAATGGTATTCATGTAGGGTTACAAGATTATTATTAGGCATGGATATAATGGAACGTCAAAATGGAGTAGTGCTTAAAGAGGAAAGCGGACGCTCAAGATTTAAACAATAAACGTACTGTTTTTTTTTGTCATTTGAACCCCGACCTTATTTGGAATAATAAATCCATAATAATTTCGATTTGAATTTTTAAACCTTACTGTAAAAACGGAAATCCTGTGCATTGTCCCGAATCGGAGGGCAATTACTGGTCATGTCCTTTTACTAGCTTAAGTCACCCGGAATATTCTAACGATACCTCATTATCGTTAGAATCCTTCTATCAAAATCGCTTTAGGCGTATAGAAGTTATGGTGGAATATACATACATATATGAACCCTGAAAACAATATACCTACTCCTTTTTTCAGGCAGTTGTATAAAAACACAAATTAGTAAAACGATGGTCGCGAATGTGCGGTGAGTCTTACGATGTAATTACAAGCTTAAAATCTGAAAACATAATAAATATTTAAATTATTGAAAGCCGAGTAAAGTGAAGGTGTGCTAATGACTGCTTGAGATTCAATCTGAAACATTTATGAAAGTTTAATAGTTCGCAGCGTTAGTTCGACTTCTGTTATATAAAACAAGTGCTTTTACCGTGTCAAATTCAAATATCTTTTGAAGTGAAACTTCTATAACACCGTTTTGATTTGTAAATTCGATGAAACGAAAAAGCGACATTATAAAGAGACAAACGTATTCATAACAGGATTTAGCCTGCGAAAGAATGAGATAGAATACAAGTTATATTTATCTCATTATCTCGTAGACTTTCTTTTCTGAAGTTTCACTTCTGCCGTGTGTATTGTACACACACACTTTTTTATACGACTGCCTGAAAAAGGAGTATATTGTTTTCAGGGTATGTATGTATGTATGTGAGTTGGTATAATCCACCATAACTTCTATACGCCTGAACCGATTTTGATAAATGAGGTATCATTAGAATTCCTAGCTTATTCCGGCATATTTATTATGACATAGGCTAGTAAAATAAAAAAAAAAAATTATGGGGTGACCATGGTCCCGCACTTAAGACTAAAGGTGAAAAAAAAACGAAAATAAGAGTAACTATATAATCTCTATATGAATCTAGAAAATGATGAGTAGATTCCAAAAATATATAAAAATGTGAATAAGATTCTATGTAAATAGATTAATTTAGATTTTTAACTTTTTAGTTCGTTTTTTGGCAAGGCAGTCGTGTTTTTTATAGAATTATAATCCTTATTGAATAATTTTATTTGTGGTTAAGTAGTCAGTAAATATAATTGATCTGAACAGTAAATAGTTAGTGAATTTTCACCTGAAATGTTAAACGTTAAAAAAGACTTGACTTTTCAAAAGAAAGTGGATGGAGGGTATTCTTTAGAATGTATTCATATCAACGCTATTTCCCTTATATTCCCTCTCTTACGAGACACACTTCACTCCTTTGTATATTCCAGCGTTACTCACGTTTTATTCTTTTAGTCATTATTTGCACTCGTTTTCCTTTTCCACGAAGGCTGTCACGGAGCCTCTGTTGAGGGTCGAAACCAATTATTACAAATCTTTTGTCAGATTTCCCATCTGCTTTTTTTTGGATATTCGACGAATTTATGTTTTTTAAAGGTCTTACACTAAAATTTTACCTACTGTATTTTGTTCGTGCTTCGGTCTGTAGCTCACTTTACTTTCATCCAAAACCATTAACCCCTTGAATATGGGCGCTCGTTGCCCGGACACAGGCTTTTATCGTCAGTTGTATACAACCTACTGTTATAATATAGAGATTAAATAGACACAGACAATGGTTGGAATGTTCCCAATTTATTAATAACCGGTACGCCTACATCTCAGAGCTGTTTTTTTTTTCTTTAATAGTTATATGGTACACAAAATAGGAAATAACTACAACGTTTCAGGTAAGTATTAAATGATAGGATCGGTTCTAAGTTAAGACCCAAAACATGTGCACAGGTGACTTGTTTGATCTTCATCTAATAATCTAACCCAGACTCGCTTTCAACGAAAATAATCTCAAATTAACAAGGTACTGTCGCCTTTCCAAGTCCACGTTCACTTTAAGAATATTAAATAATAATATTCGGCTTCGGCCGTGGCTAGTTACCACCCTACCGGCAAAAACGTGCCGCCAAGCGATTTAGCGTTCCGGTATGATGCCGTGTAGAAACCGAATAGGGGTATGGGTTTTATATGACTGCCATGGCCCTAGCAGGTTAGCCCGCTACCATCTTAGACTGCATCATCGTTTACCATCAGGTGAGATCGCAGTCAAGGGCTTACTTGTAGTAGATAAAAAAAAATTAATGTTTACTGTTTATGTTGACCGAATTCCGCGCATAACGATACTCGAAGCCCTCAACTGAAGTGTTTTAATTAGTATCCTTTTGATCCATCGTCTGAGATTATTAGCTTAATTCTAATCATTACAGGTACCTAAACACTGAGGTTAAGTGGTGAGGAGGTGAGGTCCAGATGAGATAATGTCTAGACATGTTACAGGTAAAGTCTCTTAAGACACAAGTCAGAATTTAAAAAATTTAAAAAACACGACTGCCCTGCCAAAATCTTAATTAATCTAGTTAAATTAGAATCTTATTCACATTTTTATTAAATGAATTTTTTTGGTTATCACTGCATATTGAACTATAGTGTTATATATTTTTGGAATCTACTCATCATAGATGATGATTATATAGTTAATCTTATTTTCGTTTTTTTTTTTCAAATTTAGTCTGTAATGCGGGACCATGGTCACCCAATCAATTTTATTTTAATTCTACTAGCCTGGACTAAGCTTCAACTTCAACTGGAATAAGCTGGGGATTCTAACGAGAAATCATTTATCAAAATCGGTTCAGGCGTATAGAAGTTATGGTGGAATATACAAACTCACATAACTACGTACATGAACCCTGAAAACAATATACTCCTGTTTTCAGGCAGTCGTATAATAAAAAGAGATTATATGAGACGCTGAAACGGAAAGCGTTGGAAGCTCCAGGTATCTGGCTGGTTTGACGAACCCTGAAAAAGCTGTAGGCGCAATGAGAGAAGTATGATTAAGGAAGTACGAATAAAGGATAAATGGAAGCTAAGTATCCCAAAATACAAGAAAGCAGGATTCAGGGGCTGTTTCCGATTTGCTGCTGCCAAAGTTTGGAAAGATCTTCCCCCCCACTTCGAGCGAGAGATAAACCTGTTAGTGATTTAAGTATTAAGCAACTTTTGGCAACTTCTAATACGAGGCAAAGATTATTTGTCACTGAACGGGATTTAATTTAATTTAGTTGAACTACCAACAGAATTACAAGTAGTAGGAATACAAAATGTTGAATGGCTTAGGCAATAGGTAACAAGCAATTCAATTCATAGGTAGTTACATCATGCACACATGGAAAGTCGTACATAACTATCACGAGTATACATTAGGGAATTATTAATAAATTATTAAGATTAAGATTAATAAGTGCAATTTGCAGAGTGTACGAAGTTGTCTATCTAATCTAATCTAATCTAGCCTATGCTGTCCCAAAACTGGGCAAAGGCCTCCCTCCGATTCTTCCATGTCTTCCTATCTTGTGCTTCTATCGACCACTGATCTTCAAATTTATCTAGTTCATCACCTCGGCCTACCACGCTGGCCTTAATGAGTTTAAGGGGTCCAAAAGAAAGTAGATTTAGCCCACAAGTCTTCTAGTATACGGCTCACATGACCAGTTGACTATGTCCGACCAGAATTGATTTATTACAGTACACTTTTAAAAGCATCGAATAATTGAAAGACACAACTGTTTTTTAATCAATTTGCCAATTTGTGAAGTTAGTTACATAATTTACTAGCTGATGCTCGCGACTTCGTACGCATGGATCGAGGTTTTGTGGTTCCCGCGGGAACACTTTAATTTTTCGTGATAAAAAGTAGCCTATGTGCTATTCCAGACTATAATCTTTCTCTGTGCCAAATTTCCGCCAGATCCGTTCAACTGGTGGGGCGTGATTGAGTAACAAACATCCATACATCCATCTAAACTTTCGCATTTATAATACTAGTATAGATTAACTCATAACTCGTATTTTTTTATTCAAATAAACACTTTCGCAGTATGGATATGGATTTGAAAAAAACTACAAGTAACATGTTTTAAAAGCGCCTTTACACCGGATATTTATGAGGTTAAATCAGCTCTAAGATCTATTTCAAAGTTTTCAAACTGCGTTCGTAACACGTTAACGTTCGTCTCAAAATCGTATATCCGTTGTAACGTGTGATGATTGCGTTAACGCGAGTCGTTTGCTCTCAAACGGTGTTTTGCCCAAATCGCAATTAGGAAGGCAGTTCCTTATCTTGCTTTAATTAATCTAATGAAGCATTAAAATAATGAATAGAAGCAGGCGTTACTTTGCGGAAGTCCATGATAGTGAATGAACTAGAAGTTTAATTCGCTATAATCCGCTACAGTAGACGGCACTGTGTGGTACAGTGCGTGTCTTCCACCTGCAGCATGCGACACCCACCACCCAGCAATGCGCACAGGCACAACACCACACCACACAAATCCTCCAAATCACTCTCAACGTACGTTTCACTCCGACACCGTACGTTGAGAGGCACAGGCACAACACCACACCACACAAATCCTCCAAATCACTCTCAACGTACGTTTCACTCCGACACCGTACGTTGAGAGGCACAGGCACAACACCACACCACACAAATCCTCCAAATCACTCTCAACGTACGTTTCACTCCGACACCGTACGTTGAGAGGCACAGGCACAACACCACACCACACAAATCCTCCAAATCACTCTCAACGTACGTTTCACTCCGACACCGTACGTTGAGAGGCACAGGCACAACACCACACCACACAAATCCTCCAAATCACTCTCAACGTACGTTTCACTCCGACACCGTACGTTGAGAGGCACAGGCACAACACCACACCACACAAATCCTCCAAATCACTCTCAACGTACGTTTCACTCCGACACCGTACGTTGAGAGGCACAGGCACAAAACCACACCACACAAATCCTCCAAATCACTCTAAACGTACGTTTCACTCCGACACCGTACATTGAGAGGCACAGGCACAACACCACACCACACAAATCCTCCAAATCACTCTCAACGTACGTTTCACTCCGACACCGTACGTTGAGAGGCACAGGCACAAAACCACACCACACAAATCCTCCAAATCACTCTCAACGTACGTTTCACTCCGACACCGTACGTTGAGAGGCACAGGCACAACACCACACCACACAAATCCTCCAAATCACTCTCAACGTACGTTTCACTCCGACACCGTACGTTGAGAGGCACAGGCACAACACCACACCACACAAATCCTCCAAATCACTCTCAACGTACGTTTCACTCCGACACCGTACGTTGAGAGGCACAGGCACAACACCACACCACACAAATCCTCCAAATCACTCTCAACGTACGTTTCACTCCGACACCGTACGTTGAGAGGCACAGGCACAAAACCACACCACACAAATCCTCCAAATCACTCTCAACGTACGTTTCACTCCGACACCGTACATTGAGAGGCACAGGCACAACACCACACCACACAAATCCTCCAAATCACTCTCAACGTACGTTTCACTCCGACACCGTACGTTGAGAGGCACAGGCACAAAACCACACCACACAAATCCTCCAAATCACTCTCAACGTACGTTTCACTCCGACACCGTACGTTGAGAGGCACAGGCACAACACCACACCACACAAATCCTCCAAATCACTCTCAACGTACGTTTCACTCCGACACCGTACGTTGAGAGGCACAGGCACAACACCACACCACACAAATCCTCCAAATCACTCTCAACGTACGTTTCACTCCGACACCGTACGTTGAGAGGCACAGGCACAACACCACACCACACAAATCCTCCAAATCACTCTCAACGTACGTTTCACTCCGACACCGTACGTTGAGAGGCACAGGCACAACACCACACCACACAAATCCTCCAAATCACTCTCAACGTACGTTTCACTCCGACACCGTACGTTGAGAGGCACAGGCACAACACCACACCACACAAATCCTCCAAATCACTCTCAACGTACGTTTCACTCCGACACCGTACGTTGAGAGGCACAGGCACAACACCACACCACACAAATCCTCCAAATCACTCTCAACGTACGTTTCACTCCGACACCGTACGTTGAGAGGCACAGGCACAACACCACACCACACAAATCCTCCAAATCACTCTCAACGTACGTTTCACTCCGACACCGTACTGTTAGATAGGAGATCCTGGTGTTCATAAAAAAAACACCAGTGTCCAGAAACTATCTAATTTATTCAATTTTATAAAGTCTATCACTAGTTTACAACACAAGTACACTTTAACCACTTATATATTTGGATTATACTGTCGCGCGGAACCCTAATGAAGGGTGGTTTGAGCCGGAGTCTCAATTCTTAGTAAATTACTGAAAGCCAGCCGGCAGGCCGAAACCGGGTCCGTAGCTGGGCAGCAATTTGACTAAAGAATTATAACTGAAGGAATTTGGAAAAATGCGTTGAATTTATAGGCCCATATTGCTGACTGACAATCTATTATTGGGGTCAACTCGGAAATAGTAATTCAGCAATATGTGGACAATAGTTAGGGTTGTAACACCTCCCCCCTTAAAACGAAACATCCACGAATAGAGGGGATGTGAGTATAATCCAAGTACATAGAAAACATGGAAATGGAAAACATAGAAACAAATTTAAAAATTAAAAGTTGCTTATAATTAGTATACATGAAATTGCTTAGAACTAATAGATTATAAAGTAAACATATTATAACATATTGAAATGGTAGATCATATTGAAATAGCAAGAGATATTGAAATATTAGAACATATTGAAATTTGAAAAGAGAAATTACAATTTTAAATTTTACATGAATTCTAGATTTCTTCTTCAACATTGCATATTGAAATAGTAGATCATATTGAAATATTGAAATATTAGAACATATTGAAATAGTAAAACATATTGAAATTTAATTGTTAAATTATAAAAGAGGAATTACAATTTTAAATTTTACATTAATTCCAGATTTCTTCTAGGTGAACTCACATTAGAGTCAGTACTCTCAGTATCATATTCTGGATTAGTCATTTCGATAGATCTTGCACGAGTTTGTGTTTTAGACCTAGTCGTACAAGTATTAATTATTTTTATACAGCAAGAAGATGTACCGTTGTCTTTACGTCTACTAGATTTATTACAACAAAAACACTTGAAGAGTTTGTATGAAAAATAAGAAAACACAGAAAGAGATAATAAGGTAGTTATTATACTGAAGTAGTAACTGTATCGAATATGATATGGTTGATTTTCAATTTTAGTTAACTCGTCATCGACTTGATTTAATCTATGAGAAGCATACTGTAATGAATCTAGGTTTATATGTGACAATTTTATAGGAGTTAAGTATGGCATAGTATCATTTAACTTAGCTTTAGAACAACAATCATCTTCAATTATATTAAAATTAGGATGTGGAATAAACACTTTGGATTCGAAATCTTGCGATGGAATAAATTGAAGTAATTTATGGTAAGCTTTACAATACTTAGGTAGTTTTAGAATGCCTGTACCAATAACGTCATTATCTTCAAAGGTACCGTTACAGTTTAATGATAACCTTGTTACATCAGATTGCACATATATCCATCTATTATTGTTAATTCTTTGCCATATATCTATTTCACCTTTGATTATCTTATAATTACAAGAGTCAGGGATACTTTTTACATGTTCAGTTAATAGGGTTACTTCACAAATCGGATTTCCGACACTAGATTGTATGTTTCCTAGTTTACACAAATAGTTGTTATTGTTAATCACTTTGCACTCACTAAGGTCTTGCAACGCGGAATATATTAATTTATTTTGTGTTATTGCCAGGAATTTTACGGATGGATTAATTAATACGAAACTGTCAGGATTATTAATGTCATGTGGGGTTGGTAAAGAATATATATGGTATAAATTATATTCTGCAGAGGGGATTACTAACGGAATTCTAATAGCAAAGATTAATTTATCGTCATTGATAAAAGAAGATATTTCTGCTGTATCTATGATAGTATGAATATTAGTAATCGTTAAACGTAGAGGTAAGCTTAAGATGACATCATTACTTTTAGAGTTTAGTTCTTTGTAAAGTTGCATCGGACTTAGCACTGAAGGGTGAACTATATTCTGTTTACCAAACAGAATTGAGTCGATGAGATCCTTTAGATTGAAATTAAGAATCATTAATGAACTTTCTAAAGCACTAAAGGTCATTGATAAATGAGAGATTATTTCTAATTTATTGGCATTTGCTGAAACAGTGTCTAAAATTTTACCTAGATTTTGAATGTTATTATTTAATATGATTTCGTTTTCGTTAAGTTTTGAAATGGTATTATTAAATGATGAGATAGTAGAAGTCATTAAATGAATATTTTCCTTCATAATCGAGGCCAGGTGTCTTTGATCATCTTGGACTGCATTAATTGCGTTGGTAAATGCTATAGCATCATCTTCATCAAGTGAACCAAAAAGTTGTTTTAGTATTGGACCACCTATGCCGAACCAAGCAGACCTTTTGAATCTGGAGGTGCTGTTAGTATTTGTTAAATGCGATAGAGACATATAATTATTTTTAACATTGATAAAAAGAGTTTCTAGAGGACTAAGAACATTCCAACAATCAGTTTTAACTTTAGTAGATTGATGTGTATTGCAGATGTGTTTACATTTTTCCAGAACTCGTTGCAGAGTATCGATATGTGGTTTTATATAAGATAAGTCAGAGTATGTTACTATATTCCAGTGATTATTATAATATTTTAATATTCCTATTGGATCGTAGTAAAGACCTGGACTATTAACTATCGGTGTTGTCAAATTTAATCTTGCGAAGGCTCCTGGCGCGATGGCCCTGGAAGAGAATTATCGTGAGCTAGCTTGATTTCGTCAAAATGGTATCTTACATGTCTACGATTTATTAGAAGTGTGACATTATTATTATCATGGACTTTAATTACTTTATATGGACCTTTCCAAATACTAGAAAGAGCTTTACGTAATCTATGATGTTGCTTTAAAAATACCATATCTCCAACACTATAAGAAATACTTCTGACATTTTTATCGTAATACTTCTTTGAGATTTCTTTACTGCGCAAGATATTTTCTCTGGCGGTGTTACGAGTACTAATCAATTTTTGTTTTAATGTTTTTACGTAGTCAGGGTATGTGACTGTTGGATCGATGTCATAGATGGAACTTGGAAGGTGTGGTTTGCAACCAAATAATAGTTCATAAGGTGAAAAATTTGTAGTAGAGTGAATAGTTGTGTTATATGAAACAAGGGCAGTAGGAAGATATTTATGCCAATCATCTTGATTATTGTTAACATATGATTTTAGGTATTCTTTCAAGGTACCATGACTTCGTTCCAGAGCGCCATTTGTTTGAGGATGATATGGAGTAGAGAAGAGATGTTTAATTTTGAAGAGTGATGTTATTTGTTTATACACTCCAGCGATAAAATGAACTCCTAAGTCAGAAAGGAGGGTTTTCGGAATTCCAAAATGGCAGATGAATTTGATTAGAGAGTCAGCTGTCTGTTCAGCCGTTGAATTGGTAATTGGATAAGCCATAGAGTATTTTGTTAAGTCATCTTGGAAGGTGACTATGTACTTATATTTTTCAGGACCGGATTCTGGTAAGGGACCTACTATATCAGTGAATATTCTTTGTAGTGGTTCGTGAGATGTTGAAGTTATTTCCATGGGGGCTTTGTTACATGCTCGTAAGGCTTTGTTTTGTTGGCATTGTTGACATCGTTTTACATAGGCTTTAATGTCATTTTTCATACCCTTCCAATAGTAAGAATCTTTCATTTTGTTGTAAAAACGTGATGAACCAATATGTCCACCAATGGGGGAATCATGATTATCTTTCAATATTATAGGAATTTCGTCAGGTTTTGGATAGATAATTTTATTATGGTAAATATTTATTTTGATACGCGTATTATGGAAAAGGAAACAGATTATTTCATAGATAATTGTAAAATTTAGTTTGTCGAATGGGTTGGAAAAATCGGACATAGCAATTTCATTTATGTCAGGATGAAATATAATTAATTCATTACGAAGAGAGTTCAAGGCTTTAAATATTTCTTGATAAGTACAAGAATCATAGTAATGAACTTTAGTGAACATGTGAAAACATAGTTTATTATTAAATTGAGTAGTCTTTATAGTATATAATTCTTCCTCGGAATTTATTAAAGTCTCTTTGTCTTCTAGAGATCCGAGAATTTCTTCGCAATAGGGATTGGAGGGGTCTAGATCAATTGACGTCGGGTAAGCAATTGTGGAACATGAGGTTTTTAAGAGACTTTGGTTAAATTCATGGATTTCAGTGGTAAACACCATAGGGTTGGATCGAGATTGAAGGAAGTTTCCGTATGTGAGGTTATTTCTGAGGTCTATGTCAGTTATGTTATTTACAGGAGGTCGGGATAAAGCATCAGCATTAAGGTTTGTTTTACCAGATTTATGTATTATTTGATATTCATATTCTTCTAATTTGAGTCTCCATCGAACTAATTTACTGCTGGGATCCTTACAATTCATTAACCAAACAAGAGGGCGATGGTCTGTCACTACTGTGAATTTTCTACCATAGAGATAAGGTCGAAAAGTTTTAACGCCGAATAGGATTGCCAAAAGCTCTTTCTCAGTAGTATTGTAATTACCTTCTGTTTTGTTAAGGGTTCGGGAAGCATAAGCGATGGGCAGGTCTTCACCTATTTTTCCTTGGGAAAGTATCGCACCTAAGGCAAAGTTGGAAGCATCTGTTGTAAGGATAAACTCTTTAGAAAAATCAGGGTATTGTAGTATAGGGGCACTAGTTAGCATATATTTTAGGTTATTAAATGCATTTTCTTGGTTTTGAGTCCAAATGAAAGGGGTATCTTTACGAAGTAGGGACGTAAGTGGCTTAGTAATTTTGGAAAAGTCTTTAATGAACTTTCGATAATAACCTATTAGACCGAGAAAAGATTTGATGTCCTTTGGGGTTCTAGGTGTAGGATAGTTTGTTACAGCTTTGACCTTGTCGGGGTTAGGGGATACGCCTTTATCTGAAATAATGTGTCCAAGATATGCTACTTCTTTTCTTAAGAATTCACACTTATCTGGTTGTAGTTTTAAGTTATGCTGCCTAAGAGCGTCGAAAATTAATTTTAGTTTATTTATATGAGATTGGAGGTCATGTGAGTAAATAATTACATCATCGAGGTAAATGAAGCAGTGTAGACCTTGAAGTCCGGAGAGAACTGTATTCATAAGGCGTTGGAATGTGGCAGGAGCGTTTTTTAAGCCAAATGGCATTCTAACATATTCGAAGTGGCCATTGGGAACTGAAAAGGCAGTTTTAGGAGAGTCTTCTTTATTCATTGGGATCTGATGGAATCCTGAAGCCAGATCCAGTGTCGAGAAGTATTTACTGTGACCTAGCTGATCTAAAATATCTGTTATATTGGGAATAGGGTAAGCATCTCCTACAGTAACATCGTTGAGTTTCCTATAATCCACAACAATTCGCCATTTTTTTTGTCCGGATGCGTCTTGCTTCTTTGGGACTACCCAAATAGGAGATGACCAGGGAGAGTCTGATGGTCTGATTATGTTTTGTTTTAACATCTTCTGAATTTGGTTATTTACTTCTTCTTTATGGCATTCGGGATATCTGTATGTCTTAACGTGAATTGGTTGGGAATTCGTAGTTTTGATTTTGTGTTCTATAGTTCTAGTGCAAGTGAGGGCATCACCGTCTAAATGGAACAAGTCAGAGTATTCAGAGCATAAATCAAGTAATGCTGTGGATTCTTCAATATTAAGGTGTGAAGTTCTTATCTGGGTTTTTACTTCGTTTGACCTATTACTTAGCTCTTTATGGTTATTAGAGTAGTTAATTGAATTAATCTGGTCATAATAATCTTCTAATAGATCACATGGGTTTAGTTCTAAACAAAGGGGTTCTATTGTGATGTTTTCATCGTTAGTGTTAAGGATTGAGACTGTGACATGATTATTGTCTTTTAGTGTGACGAGACAATTAGATAAAAATACTCCCTTCTGAATTTCGGATTTATTGATATATCCTGTAATTACTTCGGGGTTTGAAACATTGCATTCTATGATCATTTCGGAACGGGCTGGAATAGTATATTTAGGTTTAGTAAAGTTAATTTGCATTAGATTACCGTTAATATCTAGGATCTTATTTTTATAGTCGATGTTAGAATTGTGAGATTTGAGGTAGTCGCTACCGATGATACCATCAAATTCTATGTTAATGTTATCCGGAATTAAATGAAATTTGCCAAAAATAATTTTATTATTTTGAAATCTGAAATCTAATTGAAAATGTCCCAGACTTTTGATAGGTTCTGCGTCTTTATTAATACCTTTAAATTGGATTATTTCAGGAATCAAGTTTGGTTGAAATTGTAATGAAGACTGTTTTATTAAGGATATGCTTGCACCGGAATCGACCAATAGGACTAGTAATTTATTAGAGTATTTGGATTTGGCATAAATGTGAGGCAAATGAATTTTATTGTTATAATTGATTTCGAAGATATTGGGACGTGTTTTGGATTTATGGGATTTAGTATAAATTGAAGAATTAGTAGATTTGGGAATAATTGAATCAGAGGAATTAGTATTTTTTATTGAACTATTAGTAGGGTTGATAGTAGTATTACTGGATTCGGTAATTGACTCGGTGGATTTGGCAATTGATTCAGTGGATTTGGCAATTGATTCAGTGGATTTGGCAATTGATTCAGTGGATTTAGTAATTGATTTAGTGGATTTGGTAATTTGTCCACGGTCATGAATTTGGGGCTGGTTACCCTGTTTGTTGACTCGTGGCACGGATACAGTGGACTTAGGAACATAGCGTACACGGTCATGAATTTGGGGCTGGTTACCCTGTTTGTTGACTCGTGGCACGGATACAGTGGACTCAGGAACATAGCGTACACGGTCATGAATTTGGGGCTGGTTACCCTGTTTGTTGACTCGTGGCACGGATACAGTGGACTTAGGAACATAGCGTACACGGTCATGAGTTTGGGGCTGGTTACCCTGTTTTTTGGCTCGTGGTACGGATACAGAGGATTTAGTAAGTTTAGTAGGGTTAGTAGAATTTTTTATTACGTCGGTTTGAGTTGATGGTTCCGTACGACGTATGACCGGAACCTTATTTAGTTTAAATCGTCATCTAAAGTAGGGTCGGATTCACAAGAATTAAAATTATTTTCTAAGTTAATAGGTTGATTTGTTTCTGTGAGGTTATGTACTTGTCTTTGAAATTGATTTTGAAAAAAGTTCTTTCGGGAGTTGTTAAATTGACGTTTTTTGCACTGACTTATTTCGTGTCCGTAATTTTTACAATATCTGCAAATGGTAGTGGTATTATTATTCTCCGAGTTGAAAGATGTAGAAGGTTGAGATTGATTGTTATTTAAGGAATGAATGGGACGTTTTTGAGCTAAAAAACAGTTTCTCTCTGAGTGGTTACTTTTACCGCATAATCTACACCTAGATCTCGGCTCAGAAGGCTTAGAAGATTGTATATAGTTTTGTAACTTTTCCTCCTGAATAGCCAGGTTGATAGCTTCTTGTAGGGTGGTAGGATTACGACATCTTAAAATGTTAGAAATGTGACTAGGCAACCCTAGTAAAAAGGTATGTAACGCTAAATCTTCTGTACTGGCGATCCGCCCTTTTAATTCGGAGATATCTTTTGTGGAGTGTGTGATGTCAGTCTGTAATCTGGTAAGGTATGTTTCTACTCGTAAGCTAAACTGCGAGACTGATTCATTGGATTTCTGTTTACAACTTTGTAGGTCAAGCAACAAATGGTCCCTATGTTTCGTTTCACCAAAGGTTGATTTTAGAAACTGTTTCAACTCCGCCCAATTATCAAATAT
Source organism: Erebia palarica (assembly GCA_964035005.1). Classification (NCBI taxonomy): domain Eukaryota; kingdom Metazoa; phylum Arthropoda; class Insecta; order Lepidoptera; family Nymphalidae; genus Erebia; species Erebia palarica. The sequence continues at coordinate 60,785,192 of OZ035983.1, read as the reverse complement.
TTTCAAGGAACAAGCGGACTCGGCTTTTCCTTCTAATTGGGAAATTATATATTTAAATAGAATATTGGTTTGGGATGCAGTCGCTAGGCTTATGGCGTTTTCGCAATTCCTAATAAATGGCGATAATTTATTCCTGTCGCCATCAAACGGTTTGATGAATTTGGTGAGTACTGAGAAGCTCACCTCCTCAAGGTTCATTAAACTCGTGGAAGACTGCATTTTCTTTTCCATTCTAATAGGTACCTAATAATCCACACGTAAAATACGGGCAATACAAAATAAATTAATATAGGTAAAATGAATAAACACTCACAGAATAATAAGTAGGTAGAGCGATGACATAGAAACGGCGGTACTCGGCGTCGGGTTACCGGCGCGGCGATGGAATGTGCAGCGTTGCGATGTTGTAGTACAGCTCGGCGCGAAGTATAGTGATGTGGTTACGGCTGGGGCCGCGTGCACCAGGTAGCAGAGGGGCCTCGGTAACACGATGTCTGCGATGTCTTGGGTTGACGGCGGCCTCACAAAGCGTCAGTGAGACGGTGAAGGCAGCAGGTGGCCAACTTAACAGGCAGGCGGCAGCTCAGGTCCTCAACTAGTGTGGTAGGATAGGTCGTCGTCAGGAGCAGGCGACCAGGGGATTAACTATCCCACTTCTGACACCAAATGTTAGATAGGAGATCCTGGTGTTCATAAAAAAAACACCAGTGTCCAGAAACTATCTAATTTATTCAATTTTATAAAGTCTATCACTAGTTTACAACACAAGTACACTTTAACCACTTATATATTTGGATTATACTGTCGCGCGGAACCCTAATGAAGGGTGGTTTGAGCCGGAGTCTCAATTCTTAGTAAATTACTGAAAGCCAGCCGGCAGGCCGAAACCGGGTCCGTAGCTGGGCAGCAATTTGACTAAAGAATTATAACTGAAGGAATTTGGAAAAATGCGTTGAATTTATAGGCCCATATTGCTGACTGACAATCTATTATTGGGGTCAACTCGGAAATAGTAATTCAGCAATATGTGGACAATAGTTAGGGTTGTAACAGTACGTTGAGAGGCACAGGCACAACACCACACCACACAAATCCTCCAAATCACTCTCAACGTACGTTTCACTCCGACACCGTACGTTGAGAGGCACAGGCACAAAACCACACCACACAAATCCTCCAAATCACTCTCAACGTACGTTTCACTCCGACACCGTACGTTGAGAGGCACAGGCACAACACCACACCACACAAATCCTCCAAATCACTCTCAACGTACGTTTCACTCCGACACCGTACGTTGAGAGGCACAGGCACAAAACCACACCACACAATTAATCCTCCAAATCACTCTCAACGTACGTTTCACTCCGACACCGTACGTTGAGAGGCACAGGCACAACACCACACCACACAAATCCTCCAAATCACTCTCAACGTACGTTTCACTGCGACACCGGAGCATCTTCAGGAGATGTTGACTCGACAATGCACGATTGTCTAGTGACTGTCTAGTGATTGTCTCTTGCCAAATCATGAACTTCCGCAAAGTAACGCCTGATTCTATCCAATAACTACATAAATTTCAAGTTCAGTGATCCATAGAAGCGCAAGATAGGAAGACATGGAAGAATCGGAGGGAGGCCTTTGTCTAGTCGTGGGACAGCATAGGCTAGATTGGGAATTAAAATAATACCTACTTCTATTACCACATAACACCGGTGTTGAACAGGCACAAAATCTTGAACATGAAATCGCGTAGAAACCTTCATCTCAGGATGTTGGTTGGTCCACAGGATACATCACAATACACGACCTCCCTACCTATACGAGTGGTTGCATCGGCAACCAGGGTAAAGGATAAATGGAAGCTAAGTATCCCAAAACACAAGAAAACAGGATTCAGGGGCTGTTTCCGATTTGCTGCTGCCAAAGTATGGAATGATCTTCCCCCACCACTTCGAGCGAGAGACAAACCGGTTATTGATTTAAGTATTTAAGCACAAACTAAAAAACTATTACCTTAACGTGCAAATTGAGGCAGCGAAACATACTTATGTTTCGCACGTGCAAATTTTGAGGCTAGGCTAATTAAAGGCTAGTTTAAACTAGCCATCCTAGGTCATTAAAAACTAATATAATTTATGTTTTGGGGTACTTATATGGACGATATAATAGTATCAAGCGTAAGATCACTATAATAGGTACTTGATTCTCTTTAACAATACGAATACACAGTGTTGTTTAGTCGTTTGTGCGATAAGAGTAAATGGGGGCATTCTAGCGTTTCATAACCCAATGACATTAACGCGTAAAGATCACATTTACGCGCGCGCGTAAAGGTTAACGAGGGAATAAAGCTCGCTTACAACCTGCCTATAAAATCTGATATATGAATTAGCCCGCTCGTTGGTTATGTATCACGCAATACGATCACTTAACAGTGACAAAGCTTTCTCGTGATTTTTTGCCGTTGAAAAGCAGCTTTATTGTACTGATTGTGCTTGGACTGCTGGCTGGGTTCATGTGAAGGGTCTCTCACATCTAATTTGTTACAATTCCTAGTACTGTTTGTGTATATCAAAGAACAAAGCTAAGCTTTAGAGCTTTGGTAAACTTACAAATTTTTTGGTAAATTTTAGGCAAGAGGACCTTTAGTGTACCTAGTTTGAATTAATGGCTTTTGAGTTTTGACTTTGGATAACCCCAACAGTAAAGAAACGATTGTAATTCATGTAATTCAAAAAAGAAAATAACATTGTTGAATAATATTTTGTTTGTTTGAACCAATTTATTAAGGGTGATCCTTGACACTGTAGAGTACTGATAAAATACTGTAAATCTGAATAGCTTACATAAGCTGGATATGTTAGCTATTCAGAAATTCAGAAAATTGTATTAAATAGCAAAGTTTTTACGTCAATAACTAACACTATATTATTTAGACAAGGTTTGAAACAACTACGATTTTTTGAAAATAATACAATAGCACTTAATGCTAGCTAGCCTAACCTAATTACTATATAAATCATGCCCGCGTGACAAAAATGCAGGCTGCATTTCCGCGCTGGACAGCCAGGCTGATTCTTTGCGCCAAAAATGAGCCAACCCTGCACCTGTCACCAGATGAGGCAATACGATTTTTATATTTTTATTTTCAAAAAATTGCAGATAAGAATAAAAAAAACTGAGGAACATCGTACGTCCTAACAAGTAGTTCGGGTATCAGCGTGCTCTTATTTGTGTCCAATATTGTGAGGGACGTCGTAACTTGGAAGGTCCGAGGAGGGACTCAATAATTGTGCTTCTGCTTCAGTGGCTTGCTTTCAATGGAGCTTGCTCTCTTTGTTTGGACTATCTGATTGGAAATAGAACAGTTTTTATCACAGTTTTTATCACAAGAAGATAGAAAAGAGTTTTATTCACAATTTGTATCACAGGTATATATAACACAAGATAGATCTTGTATTGAGATCGCAACCGTGCTCTGGTGACTAGCATCCACTAGAATCAATCACTGCATCAGTTGTTATTGGCGATAATTTTATTTGTGACAACTGCGCAATTAACCCAATAGTTTCAACCATTTTGAAACATTTTAATGGATGCCAACTCTCCATTAAATTAGCACCCATTAAAATATTTTCATGCAATTGGTCGAGTGGAAGCTGGTACCTACCTACGTTTGTAGAGTTCAGGATTCAGCATCAAGTTTTATAAATAAGCACAGGCACTTGTCATAAATATCTCCTAAATAGAATTTAGGTAAGATGGGGTCTCGGGGATATGCTGCATGTTTTCACACTGTAACCATCATTGTTACACAGACAAAAAAAATTGCAGTCATAGGGATAGTCGATAGAAGTGAAAACGTTTTTTTTTTTAAATAAAAACTAAATCTTTAAAATCAAGGCATTAAAGTTGAATTACGTATGTACTTTTTTATACTTAAGACCTTTTGTCTTAAGAAGAATGGTGTCGCGTGACCAACACCGTTCCATACTTTTACCCTCAAATTCAAAGAGTTCGCTCTGATTTTTAATATCTTAATCCACGTGGACGAAGTTGCAGGCACCACATAGTCATAAATAAGTAAGGAAGCTCAAGTGGCAGGTGATGGCCCGAAGAGATTGCGTCGAACTGGGGGCATACTACCATCGCTTGTAGCCGTATTGTTTTAATATTGTTGACGCTCGTGTGTTGGAATTATTATCCTTAAAATATGGAGGTCAAGGTACGTGACACGAAACTGTCAGTTTGAAATTATACCGATTTAAGAGATGGCAGTAACCCCCCTGTATTTAGTGCTGATGATAAAAAACCACGTCCTCGCCTGTGTCAGCTGCTAAGTACGAAGACAATGGACGTCGCGACAACGATCTCTGAGCTGAGAGCCTTGTTTGTTGAACACACGCCAACTATACTAGCGGCTAGTAACAGTGGATCTGACTCGCTCCAGCTGACCTGAGACTGCAGTTACTTGTAGCTCTGTAATGACTGTAGATAGATAGATAGATAAATACTTTATTGCCACACAAAACATTAAAAAAGAAACAAAGCAGTAAACAAGCAAACATAAATATGTGCGCAAAGGCGGTCCTATCATTGAAAGTGACGACCTCCGTGGCGCAGTGTTGAGCGCTGTTGCCTTAACGTGCGGAGGTCCCGGGTTCGATCCCCGGCAGGGTTTGGAAATTTATAATTTCTGAATTTCCCTGGTCTGGCCTGGTGGGAGGCTTCGGCCGTGGCTAGTTACCACCCTACCGGCAAAGACGTGCCGCCAAGCGATTTAGCGTTCCGGTATGATGCCGTGTAGAAACCGAATATGGGTTTAATATAACTGCCATACCCCTAGCAGGTTAGCCCGCTACCATCTTAGACTGCATCATCACTTACCATCAGGTGAGATCGCAGTCAAGGGCTAACTTGTAGTGGATAAAAAAAAAAAAAAAGATCTCCTCCAGACAACCTTAAAATAAAGAAACAAATGCAACGAAGCGGAATAAACGATCGACTACATAAACGATCCTTAAAAATACTCAAAGATTTTGATTGTCTAATGTCACTTGGCAATGCATTCCATAGCTTAACAGTCTTTACTGTAAAGGAATTTGCATACACCTCAGTCCGACTCAAAGGTATTTCCAACTTGTTGTCATCCCTAGACCACAAGTAAATTTGTATGTCATTACTGCCAAGAAAGGGGAATCGCTCTTTTCTTTTTTCTTTTTTTCTTAAAAAATTTCTAAAAAAAATAGTGTATAGGAGCGAAAGAGCGTGCAAGTTTCTACGGGGTCGAATTGGCAGCCACTTCAACTGAGCCCGAAACTCAGACACATGACTGTAATTTTTGATTGAAAAGAGAGTGGATCGAGTTTTTTGCTGGCTCTTCTCGGTAGGAATGGCATTCCGGACCAGCGGTGGACTCACTCAACGATTTAAAAGCAGTTGTAAAAGTCTTTTCGAATAAAGTAAGATTGCAGTTTGAAGTGCAGAGAGCTGCTAATGTCGCCGAGAGCGTGGCGAGCGCTCGTAACCACTGCAATGCTTAGTTCTGCTGCATACGTGGTTAAAAAGATTCGCCAGTTGACAGATATAGAAACGGCGAGATTAGTTTGTTTTGATTACTTTCACAGCATTATGTCATATGGTATATTATTATGGGGTTATGCTGCAGATATTAATTCTGTTTTTGTGCTGCAGATGAGGGCTGTTCGAGCCATATATACTATGGGACCAAGACAGTCACTAAGAGATAAATTTAAAGAAATCAATATTATGACAGTGCACAACCAATATATATTTGAAAATTTAGTATACGTGCATAAACACATTGATAAATTCAAGAAGAAAAGTGATTGTCATTAAGTCAATACTAGAAATAAAAATAAACTTGTAATGCCTGCTTCTAGGCTTAGTAAAACTAGCAATTCATTTGTTGGAAACAGTGTCCGCTTCTACAATAAGCTCCCAGATGACATGTTGAAGATGTCTCTAAATAAGTTCAAAGTTAATGTAAAACGTAAACTCATTGAAAAATCTTATTACCATGTAAAGGATTACTTAAACGACAAGGAAGCTTGACAATGATTTGCTCTATTGTGAGATGGTGATAATAAAAAGAAAAAAACCCCGGCTGAGTTTGTTGTGGGCTCTTCTCAGACCAGGGCGCGTTTGGAACTCTCGTAGCTTTAGTTTTAAGATACCGTTACCGGTTATCACCATCATGTTTCATAAGTAAGTAATTTTTAACGTCAATAAGTGTACCTACAGTGTACCTATATTGAATAAATGATATTGAGTATTGAGTAATGAATGCTTTTACACTCAGTCTTTTTTTTATCCACTACAAGTTAGCCCTTGACTGCGATCTAACCTGTTAGGGGCATGGCAGTTATATTAAACCCATACCCCTATTCGGGGTAGAGTGGTAATTAGCCACGGCTGAAGCCTCCCACCAGGCCAGACCAGAGAAAATTCAGAAATTATAAATTCCCAAATTGACCCTGCCGGGGATCGAACCCAGTACCTCGCACGTTAACACTGACGGAGGTCGTCAAAACCTCGTTATACTACTTTGAGAGTGCCGCTATACAGAAACTGCTATACCAATTTTGAACGACTACTTTAGTCCTCAATATACAACGACATAAGAGTGAACACTTGATTATATGTCTGTCGTTAGCTGAGCTGTTGCTAACAGTTATTAGTTGGTTGGTTTTAAGAGTTTAAAAGACTTCCCGGAAGCAGTTCCCGGGTGCACTCTAATAGGGTGTAAACTTTGCGGTACTCCACGGACGTAGTTTAGAAATCTTTTACCTGTAACGTGCCCCAATAAACTGGAACTTTAAATATTTTAAAGCTTCTCTGCTAACTTTTATGGTACAAGTTGGGTATTAGTAAAGTTGGTTTAGAGGCACACGGGTACACTAGGTTTTTTAGGTGCGACTTTTTGATTTTCTTTGATAAAAGTAACCTTTGTCCGCATCCCGTATGTGAGCTATCTCCGGGTACTGAATTTCATTCAACTCGGTTTAACGGATAAATAGACACGCTGTATAATACGAGTATAGATGGCAGCACGTCAAAAAGAATGATTCCCCAAACCCATACTAATATTATAAATGCGAAAGTGTGTCTGTCTATCTGCTATACTTTAACGGCCCATCATTTCAATCGACTTCGATGAAATTTGTTACAGAGATAGGTTGCATCCCAGGGAAGGACATAGGCATACTTTTTCTCTCGGAATATTACGGAGTTCCCGCGGGAATTCAAAAAACTTAATCCACGCGTACGAAGATGCAGGCATCATCTAGTAAAAAAAATTAAAAAATATATTTTTAACTGATTTCCAAAATGGGGGGAGGTTCTCAATTCGGCGCGTATCTTTACTTTTAACTTTGCTAGACGATTTAGTCCTTACGCAGAATCATTTTTTTACAATAAAGTAGTTAAGCACTTAACATTAAGCACTGTTCCGTAAAACAAGCAAAAGCTAAAATTTTACCATGGCTCGCTTCATTGAATTACGATGCAACGGAAAAACTTTTCTTACATTTAACTTAAGGGCACTCATCGTTATTCATTGTTAATATTAGAAATTATGTTATTTTGAAAAAATGCAACAATAATCTCTATGTTAAAATACCGAGCGACAATTAGCTTCTGTAAATCTTTATTTGTTAATGCGACATAGGTACCCACGATACAGGATTACCTATAGTGTGGGTACTATTGGATATAAGGAAAAATTGTCTGTTGTTTTTGGAAATAAACATGTTCATTTTCATTTTCATTTCAACTACGAGTATATTCACACGCCAAGTCCGCTTGCAATTCGAAGTCCATATCTAAAAGCTACTAAAGATTATTGGTGTGCCCACCGTCTGACTTTGAACGGTCTGACCCCTGGAACCTGTTAGACGTGAACCGAAAACGACTCGTTCGCTTGCTAACTACTATTAACAGTATGATCACGAACCCTTCAGATCTTAGTGTTCGGAGAGCTGGAATATTGGAATCATTATAGAAACTCCGCAGAGACATCACGTCTCGTCGGGGCTGTAACATGTAAAATTGCCACTTTGAAAGCCTCTAAGCTGTTATGGAGCCCACCTGTGAAAGAATTTGGATGGGTATATGGAGGTTCGATTTACCAGGCTGCTTTATTGTGGCATGGCGGGCTACGTCTACAGTCATAAAACTTTTCTAGTGTAAAACTTGCACAGTAAGTACATACAGTATTATAATGCTAGACTAGACTATTCCCGTAACAAATTGGCCTTCAAAATGTGCTTTCGTACACTATTTGATATTATTATTGCGAAAGTGAGTATGTTGGTTTGTCCTTTAATCCTCAACGTAATATATAGCATGGGTAAAGATAGTTCAAGGTTAAGAGATTAAGATATTAGAAAGTGGTCGATATGTTCGATGTATGTGTGTATGTGATGTATCAATGGTTTCCGGGTGGACGAGGTCTAAAAATCGACCCCTATTAAAATGTTTTTTTTTTTTAAAAGATACCTACTTAAGTATTATTACGTAATTTTTATTAATAATTATTTATTACACTTGATATTTACTGAATTTTATGTCTATTTATTTTGTTAAATTGTCATGAGAATATGATGTCAAGTTTACTCGCATAACCACCCACAAAGTTTTTTAATTGGTATTTTGTATCAATAGGAAAAAAACTAGAGATAGGATTTTTAAAGTATGGGGGTCAGTTGGCAATAAAAAAAATAAAAAAACCAAGGTTTATTGAAAGTGAAAGGGAAAAGTATCGACCAGTACAAAAAAAAAATATAATATCATGGCAAGGAGATAAGAATAGCGCCCTATATCGGCGGACACTTCATAAATCAAAGCAGTCTGTTGTTGGCTGTCAGTTGACAAATATTTTGGTGCAGCCTTGTCCGCTGACGTCACTCGCTGACACGCTGACGGCGGTGAGTGTTTGTCATGACTGTGTGTGGACAAACTGCCCAACTTTGTTTTTCACTAACATGGCTCTCTTAACAGTCGACGTAAACAGAGTTTTTTTTTAATCCTCTACAAGTTGAGGCCCTTGATGGTAAGTGATGATGCAGTCTAAGATGGTAGCGGGCTAACCTGTTAGGGTCAATGCAGTTATATTAAACCCATACCTCTATTCGGTTTCTACATGGCATCGTACCGGAATGCTAAATCGCTTGGCGGCACATCTTTGCCGGTAGGGTGGTAACTAGCCACGGCCGAAGCTTCCCACCAGGCCAGACAAGGGAAATTTCACAAATTATAAATTCCCAAATTAATCGTGCCGGGGATCGACTTTCGGGAGATCCTCTAACAAACAACTTATTCGACTAGTAGTCAAATTATAACCAATTCCAGCATATTTTTTATCGACGACACGGTGGTTCGCCTCTTTTTGTTTCAATCAAATAACCTCAATCCACGCGGACGAAGTCGCGGGTATCAGCTAGTATGTTATACAACGACACAGCACAGATGACAGACGATTATCCCAATCATACAACCGATGTAAATCGCTCAGGTATTGGGCTTGGGAAATTAATATAGTGAGCGCATAGCTGAGTTGGCATCGTATGGGGAAATAACTTGGAACGGGTCTGGCCCGTCAGTCCCCGGAATAACATGCAAATCGAGTGTTCCCGGGGCACCTATACGTCTTTCGCTCCGACTCTACCATAAGGTGCGGTAACTATCAGCAAATTGATAAATGAATTCTGTGCATTTCTCCATGTCATGGGATCTATATGTCATAGTCATAGCTGAAGCCCTATCTTAAGTCACAACGTGACTCGATACAACATGACGTCATCTGTGGCGTGCAGCTCATAGAGGCATAAAAGCACTGCTTACCTCAGCTTCAGATTATCAGATTTCAGATTTATTCACATAATGATCAGTAGAAGCAATTACATCAGTGAACGGGACAGTATCGCAGAAATCAAATCGGCTTACCTTGGCTGTACTACAATAGCTCAATGCTAATATATTAATAGCTCATAGAGGCATAAAAGCACTGCTTACCTTAGCTTCAGATTATCAGATTTCAGATTTATTCACATAATGATCAGTACAAATACAGAATTAATAACATCAGTGAGTGGGACAGTATCGCAGAAATCAAATCGGCTTACCTTGGCTGTACTACAATAGCTCAATGCTAATATAATAATATTATTTCAATATGATCTGCTAATAAGTAGATAATTTACTACCTATGGAATGCATACCCTGGCATCGAACCCTGTGCACTATTGACGCTATTGACGTGACAGTATCAAACAGTAGTTGTCTCTTTACGTGTCCTACTTTGTTGCCTAGATAAGTTTGTCATTTTTGTACGACTGCCTGAAAAAAGGAGTATATTGTTTTCAGGGTTCATGTATGTATGTATGTGAGTTTGTATATTCTACCATAACTTCTATACGCCTGAACCGATTTTTTTGATTGAGGTATCGTTAGAATCCCTAGCTTATTCCGGGTGACATAGGCTAGTAAAATTAAAAATAATAATTTATGAGGTGACCATGGTCCCGCATTAAAGACTAAGGTTGAAAAAAAATATTCGAAAATTAGATTAACTATATATTCATCATCTAAAAAATGATGAGTAGATTCCAAAAATATATAACACTATAGTTAAATATCCAGTGATTTACAAAAAAATATCATTTAATAAAAATGTGAATAAGATTCTAATTTAATTTAACCCTAGATTAATTTAGATTTTTAACTTTTTAGTTCGTTTTTTGGCAGGGCAGTCGTATTTTTAAATTTTTTTAAATTATGACTTGTTGTATGGAGTCCCATTGGTTGGATGACACCGGGTCGGCAACGTTTAATTAACGTCAACCCAATTTATAGGAAAGGTTTTAAAGGAGTCCAAAGAGATTTGTAAAAAACCAATATCCTTGTGAACGAATATGCACGAAATACTCGTATGTAGTATTCGACTTTACAACCGCATGAAAAGTTTAATATGCGTTTCAGTCAATTTATTTTTCGATTGAGGTTTTTACGACTGTCGATAAATAAAATTACAAGAAAATTAATAAATTAATTACATGTATTATTTGTTTTGGTTTCGGTGCTAATCAAAGCGATCTAAGAACCCTCCAAAGACACAGCCGCGTAGGCGAGGAAGCTTGTGCGGAAGTTATTATCATAATAATAATTGTGGAAATGCTCCCCAGCCACCTACTTCAACCCACCAAATTATTTACCCAGGTAATTGCTCGTTTCCTTGCGAGGATTTTCAGCAAATTATAATTATTTAAATTTATTTGAACTACCAACAGAATTACAAGTAGTAGGAATACAAAATGTTGAATGGCTTAGGCAATAGGTAACAAGCAATAGGCATGATGACAGTAACCAAGAATCAATGAAATTATGAATTTATCTAATGAAATAGGATTCATGGATTATAAAAAACGTATTTATTTTTCTATTTCGACTGAGATTGCTATTTATTTTATAAAAAAAAAACTATAAAATACAGCGATCCGCCATAATGGATTAAACGCCTATAAGCGAATGACGTCACAATTGTTTGTTTTCGAGCTTTGACAATCACACTATTGCTTACTGCACACTGCACAGAGTGCATTGGTAAAACCAATAGTGACGTCACAAACGACGCCATGACACCGGCGAGCGTTTTGACGTGAATTTTAAAATTAAAATTTCAAATGCCAATTTTATCTACCAAACCTAATTTTTCTGCTGAAATAATATATTTTTTCGAAATACTAGATACTTCCGAACATAATCTGACCATTTTTCAAAATCAGTCATCATGCCTATTCAATTTATAGGTAGTCACATCATGCCCATAGGAAAAGTGTATTACATATAACACATTATTCTCTTTTTTTTTTAATTTAAATAATTTCTTAGTTAGTACGCATAGCTATTTTATTGCGTTATGACAAAGTTAAGTTAATACGTTAAAAGCGAGCTGGTGTTACAGAAGAGAGAAAACATTTGTAACATAACATTTTGAGATGGTTGACGATTGTAAAACATTCCACTACAAGTAAGCTGTTCTCAGCTATTACGTGATGATACAGTCTAAGATGGAAGTAGGATAACCTGTTAGGGGAATGGCAGTTTTCCCTACAAGGTCAGATCGCCACAAAACTGGCCACAACCGAAGCCAGACCGGAAAAATTCTGAAATTATTTTCCAAATTGACCATGTTGGGCTTCGAACCTGGAACCGCTCATTCCATTTATCACAGCGCTTACCACTGTGCCAGTGATAGGGTAATTTTTTTTCCCACTATAAGTTATCCCTTGTTTGCGATCTCGCTTGATGGTAAGTGATAATGCAGTCTAAGATACTATCTTACTAGCGGGCTAACCTGTTAGGAGCATGGCAGTTATACCCATACCCCTAGTCGGTTTCTTCATGGCATCGTACCGGAACGCTTGATCGCTTAGCGGTACGCTTTTGCCGCTAGGGTGGTAACTAGTCACGGCCTCCCACCAGGGGATATCAGTAAAGTAGTATAATAAAGTTATGCAATAACAAACTGTCTGCTTGTTGTGTCTAGCGTGAGTCTGACCGGCTTCAGCTGCACGTGAAATGTTAAGAAACTAAATTGACAGAAGGGCTGGCTCATTTTTTGCGCAAAGGATCAGCCTGGCTGTCCAGCGCGGAAATGCAGCCAGTATTCTTTGGCCCATCTGGTGACAGAAGGGCTGGCTCATTTTTGCGCAAAGGATCAGCCTGGCTGTCCAGCGCGGAAATGCAGCCAGTATTCTTTGCCTCATCTGGTGACAGAAGGGCTGTCTCATTTTTTGCGCAAAGGATCAGCCTGGCTGTCCAGCGCGGAAATGCAGCCAGCATTCATTGCCTCATCTGGTGACAGAAGGGCTGGCTCAGTTTTTGCGCAAAGGATCAGCCTGGCTGTCCAGCGCGGAAATGCAGCTAGCATCCTTTGCCTCATTTGGTGACAGAAGGGCTGGCTCATTTTTTGCGCAAAGGATCAGCCTGGCTGTCCAGCGCGGAAATGCAGCCAGCATTCTTTGCCTCATCTGGTGACAGAAGGGCTGGCTCATTTTTTGCGCAAAGGATCAGCCTGGCTGTCCAGCGCGGAAATGCAGCCAGCATTCATTGCCTCATCTGGTGACAGAAGGGCTGGCTCAGTTTTTGCGCAAAGGATCAGCCTGGCTGTCCAGCGCGGAAATGCAGCTAGCATCCTTTGCCTCATTTGGTGACAGAAGGGCTGGCTCATTTTTTGCGCAAAGGATCAGCCTGGCTGTCCAGCGCGGAAATGCAGCCAGTATTCTTTGCCTCATCTGGTGACAGAAGGGCTGGCTCATTTTTTGCGCAAAGGATCAGCCTGGCTGTCCAGCGCGGAAATGCAGCCAGCATTCTTTGCCCCATCTGGTGACAGAAGGGCTGTCTCATTTTTTGCGCAAAGGATCAGCCTGGCTGTCCAGCGCGGAAATGCAGCCAGCATTCTTTGCCCCATCTGGTGACAGAAGGGCTAACTAATTTTTTGCGCAAAGGATCAGCCTGGCTGTCCAGCGCGGAAATGCAGCCAGCATTCTTGTCACCATTCCACGTGGGCATGATTTATATAGTAATTAGGTCATGCTAGCTAGCATTAAGTTCTATTGTATTATTTTCAATAAAAAAAAAAAGAAACTAAAGAAAACTTTTAGATTGATATAGTTGTACCACGACCAGCAGCCCGATTCTGTAACTCAGTGGTTATCAAAAAATGAAAGCCACTGACATATATATTTTGTCCATTGAAGGTTTACTATGAAAAAATGAAAGAACATTTCATAGTAAATCTTCAATGGATAAAAAATATAAGTCAGCGGCTTTCATTTTTTGATAACCACTGAGTTACAGAATCGGGCTGCAGGCCACAGTTAAAAGTAATTTTGTTAAAAGGGCTGCTAGCACTTTTCTAACTTTGCTTCTAAATATTTGACAAAATTGAGTCCTTTATAAGATCATTTCGTTCACTACTGGCTGGCTCATAAAAAATATGGAGTACTTCCGATTGACCCAAAATCTACGCCTGAAATGCTGAATTTTTCTCAAGGAGAGGTTTTATAGCATTACCCTTTGCTATCCGATCTATGGTTTTTCCAATAAGAACATTTACGGGAAATGTTTTATTAAATAGTAAGGTCAATGATCAAATGATAGCAAAAAGCCAGAGACACTCATAAGTTCAGGCGATAGTCGATAAAGGCGTGATTTCCGGCTTTATTGTTTTGTTTACGACCTCGTTCCGATCGAATGGGAAATAGAGCTTCTCCGTGTGCTCCATTGAACTTTGTAACCACATTTTCCTGTATAATACTTAAACCAATTAAACTTAAAACTGAAATAAATGAAATTAAACTACTCACTGACTGAACTCAACTGAGAGACTAAATTAAGTATTAATTAAGATTAAATTAAGACTGAACTCATCAATGCGTGGAACACACCGCAGTTTTTTTATCCAGTACAAGTTAGAATGAACCACTCACTGACTGAACTCATCAACACCGCAGTTTTTTTATCCACTAAAAGTTAGCCCTGTTTTTTTTTTACACTCCACAGACTCGTGGTCCGTGCCTTTTTTATTTTGTTTAATTTTATTATATTTTATTTAATGAGAACGAAAAATTTTACACACAAGTCACAACTCATATTAATCAACACATTTTTCTATTTACTACATATAAATAGCTACACACTTACTTATGTCTAAAATACTACTATTTTTTTTTTTAGTTAGCCCTGATCGGAAGTATTGATGCAGCCTAAGATGGTAGCGGGCTAACCTGTTAGGGGCATGGCAGTTATATAAAACCCATACCCGTAATCGGTTTTTCCACGGCATCGTACTGGAACGCTAAATCGCTTGGCGGTACGTCTTTGCCGGTAGGGTATTAACAGTGGCGTGCACAGATTATGAAGCTAGGGTAGGCATTAGTTAGTCTGAATACCTATTTACTAGCTGTTTAGATGAAAAATGAGCATCGAAGTATTTCCGTTTGGGTAAGCAGTGCTTTTATGCCTCTATGAAGTGAACTCCACTGGGTGTTAACTAGCCACCGCCGGAGCCTCCCACCAGGCTAGACCAGGGAAAATCCAAAATTGAACTCGGGACCTGCCACGTTAGGACAACAGCGCTCAGCAATGCGTCAGTGAGGTCACGACTGAGGTCAAGTTTTGCACTGAGGTTCTCTTTTTTTTGGTAAGATTTTTACAAATTTTCAAGCCGCGCGCAAATATACACATAATGTTTCGGTTCTAGATGAAAGAAGGACCTCTGTTTTAACCATTAATTAATTTTCTGCCCAAAAATACAATTCTGTACGCTTTATTTGTGAAGTGGAATAGGATACGGTCTGTACGTGTCGTGAACGTAATTACATTGATGCTATGATTGATCGAGTAGGTACGTAGGTGCGGCCAATTTCATCAAATACTTACTGAGAACAAAAGCTGCTTTCGCCACCATGGTACGTGGACCGAAGTACGTAAGTAGGTAGTTATATTAACTAATAGCTTCAATGTTCAGCACTGTACAATCCATAATAATCATCGATGTAGGTATTCTAATTTGAAACTGTGTTATGCTTTCACAGTCCATCTATACAACGATTTTAACTAAAGGACATCGACCAAATTCGCCTAAGAATCAACATACGTTTGAAATAAACAGTAATTCTTAGCTTATTTTGTAGCCTTTATTCCAAATATTAGAATTTAGCGGATACTTCAAATGAATAAAAAAATAAATAAATGGGTATTAAATTGATTACTATACGTTTCCGTCTCTGGATTATGAACCACAGATCAATAACTTACAGGTTAAAATAATATACAATGCCACTGCTTAAGCGCTAGTTCCGTAGCGTAAGAAACAAAATAAAAGCTGCTTAAAGTGTCCGTAGTTTTAATCTGCTCTCAAGTATAAAAAGGCATTAATTTGAACCCAGTAATCAATGTTTTATGACGGTTGATTCTTAGGCGAACTTTGTATGGGGACGGAACAATGTGATTTGTACTAAAATGGAATCCGTCTCGGGGAATTTTATCCCGGAAATTGAAAAAGTCAAAGTCGCGCGCATCATCTAGCTCACTATAATAACCCATCCTCCCACCACGTGCAAGAAAAGTAAGCTACCAGACAAACTATATGCACCAAAATCACGCAATGCCACAAAAACCCTTTAAAATACACTCTCGATTCACTTTGAGAGCAATAAACCCACTATATGACGGTCGGATCCTACTAAGTTACGTTTTCTCCTTTCGTCTCATGTAAAATAACGGACGTTTTATCATTAGACAAAAAATTGTCCGTACTCAGTGTTTTTGCTTCGACATCGGAGTATCCTCAGAAGATGTTGACTGTTAAATCTTCAATAACAAAATGAATTAGGCAATGCTAACTGCTGCAATCAGAGCCTCCTAATCATTAATTAAGGAATTTAAGTATAGATTTTAATACAAAATCAATACTAAGGTGTTCCAAGTAAAGCTACCTGCTTTGCTTCGCCCTAACAGGGCTAAAAATGCAAATAAATGAATATGAATATGAAACTAGTCACTTGAAATAAAGTCAAAATCAAATTGTACGTGAAAACACGGATGTATAATATCGGAAATGCTTCCAATTTGTCAGAGTATATCGGCGAAAGCAGCGGCTCGAGCCGATGGGTACACACTACACAATACACAAACTCTATTTCAAGTTGAGCCGTCCCCTTGTTACCGCGGCCTGGAACAACTTCGATATGAGCACTAGCAACAGAGTAGCACTCGCTCAACACAATGTTAGTAAGCTAGATAATGGTATGACGATGAGTCTGGATTTATCTCACGATGCGGCGATGAAAGTATAGAAAAATTAATAGTAACGTGGGAGAAAGAAGGCCATTAATGACAAAGTTGCATGGAAGCAACCGGCCTCGCATCCAGTGACCCACAAGTCAGTGTAATACTTGTAACGTATGTGTTGTGTTGTCTACATATTGTAACCTTTTCTTTTCTATGAAAAGAGAGCAACTGCTGAGTTTCTTGCCGGTTCTTCTCAGTAGAATCAGCTTTGATGGTAGAGTCTTAACGTTTGATAAGTGACACAAGTTGTCCTACATGAAATAAATAAACAAATAAATCCTTTATCATTTTATCACGAGAGAGATCTCTGACCCGGTGGTCCGATCATATCAAAGAAGCCGGAGCTCTTCTAAGACGCACTCTGTATGGCCAGCGATATAATTCGGTTGGGACCACTGATCCACCACTAGCTTTACATATCTTATTTACTTTTAGATATAGTTTGACATTTTAATAATTTTCTGTAAAATAATAATAAATCACAGGTATCTTATCATGTAATCCTTATAATTTAATATTGACATTATAACAATATTAGATCTTATGACATTTTGTAACCATTTCGTAATTCAGCTTTTGTTTACGTATCAGGGATGTGATTTGTTCTTATTTACTATAATTAATGATGATTTGGAGTACTATGCTGTGTTTAAGTATTGTTTAATTTCAATAAGAATAATAAGTAGGAAATATTATGATGTAAGATGCTAATAATTGCACGCCATATTTGGTAGAACACTGTTTCCAAAAATATTGTAAGAGCTCTATACGTGTATTTTGCAATAAATAAATATCTTATCTTATCTTATCTTAAGCTTACTCTACGTAATGGTGATCACGATCTTCAGTCATGAAGAACCGGCTAGAGAGAGAGAGAGAGAGACTTACAGCTACATGGGTATACATTTTTGGTAAACCCCCTGAGAATTTTTAGTTTGTGCCGGTCTAAAAAAGCCTAGCTTTTCGCCTTAACCGGGATAAAACCTATCTCTGTACTGAATTTCGTTAAGATAGATAGAATGGATAGTCGTGTAGTCGTAAAAGCGTAGCAGACAGACGGACACTTTCGGCAGAAAACTTTTATATTTTTTTTATTTCAAAGGTACACAAAAAGGGGTGCCACCGAAACATTGTCAAAATACATGAAATTAAAAACGGGATCCAGATAACAACCCTACTTATATGTTCACAACATTATGTAGAAAATACAATATATTATATATATTATATTATATACATACATATATATTACATATGCAAAGGATTTTCCCAAATCCTAACCCACTTGAGCGATGTTGCGGGAAAGTGCTAGTGTATATGTTTAGTTTAGTTTAGTGTATAATATGTTTTCACATCAGGAAAATACAAAAAGGTGGGTTTCTAACAGAAAATGTTATCAATGCCCCTTGTCGCTAGTCTTTCAGGCAATCGTAACGTTATAAAAACGTCCTAATTTTATACGCCATTAAAATTTGGGAATTTCTGTTCAAGCAGCGTTATCGAGTGCTAGCAAATTAACTTTTAATCGAGTTACCCAAACTCTGAACTCGTCTCAATCATGTTGGAGAATTGTTGAGATTTTCCATCCAATTAATCAGTGAAGTTTTAAAAATAATTGCCAACTTTGGTTTACGTATCTAATCCATACTGATATTATAAATGCGAATGTTTGGATGGATGTATGGACGTTAATTATTACTCAATCACGCCCCACCGGCTTAAGGGATCTGGATGAAACTTGGCACAGAGATAGATTATAGTCTGGAAAATTAAAGAGTTCTCGTGGGAACCGAAAAACCTCAATCCACGCCAACTAAGTCACACAGTATTAATATTAGGTGATAGGTTAGGTGTAGATTATTATTAGGTGCTGGTATTGATACACCCCGGCTGCGTACGAGTGGATTTACCGTATTTAATTTACCACATTCAAAAACTTTCGGCTAAATCATCTACCTTTTATTATGCTACTAGCTCATGCCCGCAACTGGGTCCGCGTGGATTGAGGTGTTTTTTAGATTTCCGGGATAAAAAGTAGCCTATGTGTTATACCAGACTATAATCTATCTCTGTGCCGAATTTCATGCAGATCCGTTCAGTCGTTCGGGCGCGATTGATTGACAAACATCCATCCAAACTTTAACATTTATAATATTTATATATGTACGAGGGAGCGTTTTTATGTTCGCGGAATGAAGGGTAAGGGGATGAAATAAAAAAAAACAAATTATTTTTCCTTTTCAATATATTCACCTGCAAGACAGACAAATTTTTCAGATCTTTCAATAAATTTATTTATACCCTCATAAAAAAATGTTTCGTCTTTGTCCTCAAAATACGCTGAAACTGCCTCCTTAACTTCATCATCGGTGGTAAATTTTTTACCCCGCAGCTCTTTTTTCATTTTTGGAAAGAGGTAATAATCACTCGGGGCCAGGTCTGGGCTGCAGGGTGGGTCGTTCAAAATATGTATAAGCTATTACATTGATCGCAATTCATTCATCTGTACATATACAGGAGTTTTATCTTCATGAAAACATGAGACTTACTTGACACTATAGAGCTTTGTGAAAAATTTACAGAATCGGTTCAGATTTGACGGGAGTTTTCGAGTAACATCGGCAAAATCTTTTATTGCCTATGCTGAAGAAAGCTTATTGTTTTTTGAAATAAAAATATCCTATCCATACTAATATTATAAATGGGAGAGTGTGTCTGTATGTTTGTCCATCTGTCTGTCTGTACTACGCTTGAACGTCCCATCTTTTCAACCGATTTTGATGAAATTCGGTAGGTCTCATCCCGGAAAAGGACATAGGCTACTTTTTATCCTGGAAAATTAAAAAGTTTCTCCGGGAATTAAATACTTAATCCACGCGGACGGATCATCTAGAATGTTTTAGATAGATAACCCTTAAACTTTTAGTAAGCCACGATGCTTTCAAATTCGTCAAGAAGGTCCAAGTTACCACTGGATTTAGTCACATTGTGTCTGACTCTGAAGGCATTAAAAGTAGATTGAGGTTCATTACGTGTCGAGCGAAGGCTTACAAAACTCTATGATGCTGAAACGCGAGTTAAAGTTTATAGATATGCGAAACATACCAAGCTAGTAATTAATGTGACATAATCATATCAAAGTCTTCACTTGAGACTCCCTTGAAATAATAATTAATATTCTGTGGGCTTACTACCATCGCTAATAGCAGTGTTACGAGATTTTGAAATTGTCTTTTTATATGACGTACCTTGAAATTCCTACATTAAGGATTATAATCCTGAAACAAGAGCGTCAATAAGATTAAAAAAATATTGCTGTAAGCGATGGTAGCAAGTCACCTGTGCCCTTGAACACTTAACTTTGTAACTGATGTCGTAATTTCACGCTCTCGTTGCTTTTCTAATAAAAGTCTCGAGAACTACGTGTTAGCTTCTAAACAGCACTATTTGATAAAATATTAAGGCAAACAATCTGGAATATTCCAGGTGAATCTGGGTGTTAACTCTTGAAATAAATGTTTGATGAGATTGAGATTGTTATTTTCTACAAAACAATGTATAGTATCGTATAGACCATTTTTTTAACTATCACGGAAAATCAATGTAAAAAAAACCTAAATCCGCGCAGTCGAATTCTTGAGCACCGTCCATTAAAGATAATTGAGGGGAAAAAATTGCGTTCTGCCAGTTTTTTTGTGTCCAAAACATTGATCGAAAATCAAAAAATTGTCAAATTTTTGGCCACTGTAATCTATACTTATATTTTAAATACGAATGTTTGTGAGATGGACGGATGTTTTACTTAGTTTGCTACCATTAAGGAACGCTAAAAAGGTAATTTTCGTTATTAATATTTGCAGTAGAAATGGTTTGGCAGAGCAAACTTGAGACAGTAAACATAAGTTTAATATTAATCAGTACCAGATCATTGAACTATGAAGGAGCAGACATTGACACTATACGACATCCTTGAAAGAAGAAGGCGTCAATAGGTAATTAACGGTTAAACCCTTTAATTGAGTTTGTCGTGTAGATGACAACTTTTACACGCTTATAGTTTACAAGATTGATTACAAGATTATACAAGATTATAGTCAATAGAACTTCACACACTTCTAACCTTCTAACCACGTTGTTGAATTAGCTTTAATGACCTCCCTGTCGCAGTGGTGCAAATAAATCATTCATAATATAATGACTAAGGTACTTAAATGGCATTCATGTAGGGTTACAAGATTATTATTAGGCATGGATTTAATGGAACGTCAAGATGGAGTAGTGCTTAAAGAGGAAAGCGGACGCTCAAGATTTAAACAATAAACGTACTGTTTTTTTTTGTCATTTGAACCCTGACCTTATTTGGAATAATAAATCCATAATAATTTCGTTTTGAATTTTTAAACCTTACTGTAAAAACGGAAATCCTGTGCATTGTCCCGAATCGGAGGGCTGGTCATGTCCTTTTGACCGTTATATTGCAGCAAGACAAGACTGCCCTGCCGTTGCTTGTGCTTCCCTCAATAGTCTTGTCGGATTTCAATCCTACTTATACCACGACATCGTTATGGGAACAAATAGTCTATTAATTTTTACGTCTCCAGCCGAACCGTCGAACCCGAGCGTTGCTGTTTTATAGCGCTTCACCGTGATCTGCTTAGTTGTAATGACAAATAACGAGCTGTAAGGTGATCACACTAAGGGTTAGTTTATTCGCATTACGTTTTCTCAATATTTTCTCAATATTTTAGGATTGAGATTCATACCTACCTCGCTTAAGTAAAACAAACTGTGTGAAAAAGTTTCATCTGAGGCTAGCGGGGCCGATGGCACTTTTTCTCAAATACGGGGCAGGAGGCAGCGGGGCAGTTGGGACCATGCCAATTACAAAACCGGCCAAGTGCATTTCGAGGCACGGGCAGTGTAGGGTACTTTCCGAAGATGGCCGTCACAATATGCGGACATTTTAAACGTTGATCGAATATTACTTGTTTATAGTCGATCGAACGTTATGAAGTTTTAGTTTTTGACCAAGTAGTCAAAAACTAAAACTAAATAATAGAAAGTCTATTTAGCTGTGATAGTTTTCTTTTAACCTTCGTTGTGTATACTACTGTTATAAATTTTTTCACGTATTCAAAAACAACCGTTTATCTTGCAAGAGGGGGAGGGAGCATTAGCTCTAGCAACAATTAGCAATTAAAAGCTAAATATTTAGCAGACGGATCCCTACGGAAAGGTCCATAGGCTACTTTTCATCCCGAAAAGAAGTTGCTGTGGAGATCAAAAACCTTAAACTACGCGGACGAAGTCGCGGGCATCATCTAGTATATTACAAATACGAAATTGTGTTTGTCTACTTCCTTTAGAATTCTGAAGGAAGTAGACAATCTGTTCCGCTTTTGACAAAATTTAGTACAGAGATAGGCAGGCAATATACTATTCATCTCAGGAAATCGGGTTGTTCCCACCCTATATTCTTGATTTATATAATTTTAGTAGGTATTACTAGGTAGGGTAGCTAACGAGTAGGAACTAAATAATAAAAATGTTGTTTTTCCTTTGAATACACTTCGAATACTGAAAACGCCTGATTCAGGAGATTGTTCTTTCAATAGAATATAATATTGAAAAGCAGCTGGAATAGTTGATATTGTCAAGGCTAGGTCAGGTGGGTACAAACTTAATAATATGGCAGGCTGGAATGCGGACCACATCGCTACTTTAGAACATTTTTTTTTAATTTTTCTTTTTTTTTAAATTTATTGACAAACACTTTTTACACAGCCTCAGTACAACCTGTTTTTCGGTAGAAGTACAAGGGCTAACTTGTAGTGGTGAAAAAAAAAAGTTATCTTGACTGCCTCGTTTGTCTAGTGGTTAGTAAATAAAAAAAAATTGGCAGTCATAGGGACTGCCGATAGAAGTGAAAACGATTTTTTTTAAATTTATAAATATTTTTTTTTAAATAAAACTTTAATATTTTTAACATTTTAATTATTAATAATTAAAAATATAAACTTTAACACTAAGGCATTAAAGTTTAATTACGAATGTAGTTTATTTATTTTTAAGACCTTTTGTCTTCGTAACCACGCGAGCATGTCGGTAACGCGAATCCGAATTTTTACCCCCTAAAGTGCTCAAAGCGGCTAAAGTAGTTTTCACTTCAAAAATATTAAGATGATAATATATAGTTGATTTTAGTCCTCATATCAGTAGCACTGTTATCAATGCTCAGTAATGCTGACTTTAACTATTGTTTATTAGTTTTAATTTAGTCGTAGGTTAGTGTGTAAGTGACTAAATGTATTGTGTATTTTTTTTTTCATCCACTACAATTTAGCCCTTGACTGCGATCTCACATGATGGTAAGTGATGATGCAGTCTACAATAGTAGCTGGCTAACCTGTTAGGGGCGTGGCAGTTACATTAAACTCATACCCCTATTCGGTTTATACACGGCATCGTACCGGAACGCTAAATCGCTTGGCGGCACGTCTTTTACCGGTAGGGTGGTAACTAGCCACGGCCGAAGCCTCCCACCAGGCCAATATATCTAGAAATACGGAAACAATAAAGCCTTTATTTATTTATTCACATATAAATATAAGAAGTTCCCACGGGAGCAACTCCAGGGCGGTTTTTAAAATCGAATATGGAACCCAGCAATGCTTTATTACACAGCGATAAAGGTCAAAGCACACCGCTGCGGCAGTAGGGGCGCAATTTGTGTGTCGAATGTAAATGTCACCGTAAGATTGCAAAAACCGTTAGATTGTAATCTAACTAGCGAAAATGTAAACTGTCGACAGATTACAATTTAACGCATTATTTTTCGGTAGATTGTAATATCTTCTTCTTCTTGCGGTGCCTCTCCGACTAGCGAAGGTTGGCCGTCAGCTTCGCATACTCAGGTTTATTCTTCGCGAGGCGAAAGAGTTCGGCGGCGCTCGCGATGCCTGTCCACTCGCGGATGTTGCGTAGCCAGGACTTTTTTCTGCGACCTACACCTCGTTTTCCAGCAACTTTTCCCATCATGATGAGTTGTAACAGTTCGTATCTATCGTGCCGGAGCACGTGTCCCAGATATGCGACTTTTCTCATCTTGACGGTCTGCAAAAGTTCACGTTTCTGATTGACGCGTCGCAGAACTTCCACGTTCGTGACCTTGTGAGTCCAACTAATGGCTAGCATACGCCTATATGCCCACATCTCAAAAGCTTCTATTCGATTCCTGAGGTCTTCTTTAATAGTCCATGCCTCACATCCGTATAGAAGTATGGGCCAGATGTAACAACGTAGAAGTCGAATACGCAAAGGGATCTTAAGTCTGCGGTTGCAGAGTACTTTCTTCATTTTGTTAAAGGTACTTCGAGCTATTTCAATGCGAGTCTTAATTTCCTGATCGCTGTTCCAGTTTTCATTAAGCCACGTACCTAAATATTTATATTTGCGCACTCTTTCTAGTTTTTGGCCACCTATCGTTACGTCAAAGTCGACATTATTGTTCTTGGATATGACCATGACTTTTGTCTTCGAAATGTTCATCTTAAGGCCAGCTTTTTCACTACACTCGTTCACTCTAGTGACTAGTCTTTGGATGTCTTCAGGAGATGATGCTATAAGGACTGTATCGTCGGCATATCTGATGTTATTAATTATCTGGCCATTTACTTTAACTCCGCAGTGTAGGTCCTCGACTGCTTCCGCTATTATTGTTTCAGAGTACAAGTTAAATAGCGTAGGTGATAATATACAGCCCTGTCGAACTCCCCTCTTAATTTCGACAGATTTCGTTTCCTCTTTATCAACTCGAACAGAAGCTCGCTGATTCCAATACAAATTCTGGATGATTCGTATATCCTTGCCATCTAAGCCGATATTATGTAGTATTGCAATTAAGCGATCATGTAACACTCTATCGAAAGCTTTTTCGTAGTCGATAAAACAAAGGAAAACATCCTGCTGCATATCTCTGCATTTTTGAACCAGAACCTGCACCGCGAAAAGTGCTTCTCTTGTGCCCACTCCTGATCTAAAACCAAATTGGCTATCTGTGAGTTGTTCGTCACACTTAGCTCTTATACGTTCGTGAATGATGTTTAAAAATAGTTTCAGTACTTGACTCATAAGGCTAATTGTTCGGAACTCTTCGCACTTTTTCGCATTGGCTTTCTTAGGCAGTGTAACGAAAGTAGATACCAACCAGTCCTTGGGCAAGTGACCAGAATCATACACGGAGTTCATAAAATTTACGAGGGCATCAATGTTTTCTTCTTCTATAAGTTTAAGTACCTCTATGTGAACATCATCTGGACCGGCTGCTTTTCCCGTTTTAGCTTTTCTTAGAGCCTTTGTGACTTCATCTTTTAGGACAGAATACCCGTCATTCAGATCACAAGGTACAGCTAAACTTCGTGAATTATCAGCGAACATTGAGGAAATGTACTGTTCCCATAGGTGTTTTTTCTCTGTAATATCTAATATGGGGACATTATGTTCATCTATGAGTTGGTGTGTGGTCTTTCTATGCCCAATAAAGGATTTTATTTCTTTATGGAGGTTAAATGCATCATGTTTGGCGTAAAGGTCTTCCACAAAATCACACTTGCGTTCATACCAAGTATCACGGGCAAACCGACGAATTTTTCTGTCTAACTCTTTATACTTAGTATGATCAGAATTTTTGTAGAGTCTCCTTTCTTCCATAAGATCGTAAATTTTTTCTGTCATCCAACTCTGTTTAGGAACCCAATCTCTTTTTAGAAACTTCGTGCCGATATCTAGAACTTTCTTCTTTAGCATGCTCCATGACTCCTCCACTAAACACGTTGTTTCATTTTTCGCATCAACTGCCCATTCATTTATATCATTCACCACATTCGCTTTGATGTTTACGTTCATAAGTTTCCTGACATCTATTTTAGGTTTTTGTGTCGGCTTCTTAATTTTCTTGAGCGTGCATGTAATTGTGGCGATAACTGGATTATGGTCAGACCTAATGTCAGCTCCAGGGTATGTCTTTGTGTTTTTGATGCAATTACGAAAGCGATTGTTGATCATAATGTAGTCTATCTGATTCCTTACTATGTGTTGTGAGGTATGTTGTGGTGAAGTCCATGTATAGAGCCTTCTTGGTGGTAACTGGAAGCAAGTATTCATGATGACAAAATCATTCTCCTGACAAAATTGTACTAAGGTGTCGCCTCTTTCATTCCTTGCTCCGAGTCCAAATTTTCCAGCAACTCCCGGTACTTCACCTTCACCTACCTTGGCATTGAAATCGCCCATCACTAGGTTTATTTCGTGATTCTTCGTTATCTGGAGCAATTCTTCTATCTCTTTGTAAAAATCTTTAATGTCCTGATCTGACCCGTCAGCAGTGGGAGCGTATATTTGAATGATGTTGATGTTTCTTGGTTTGGCCTCAATTTGAAGCATCATGGTTCGATTTGAATTCGGTACTAAACTTACAGTTGTATTAAGGCGTTTTGTGTTTATGATTGTAATATGTTATCTATATAAACCCGCTAAAACCTACCTGATTATTTATGTCGAACCCCAACCTAACCTACAAGAAACAGACAAGAAAACGTATACACAATGAATATTTCAAAAATTGACACTCAGAACATTGAACGGTTCACAATTTCGCGAGTCAGATTACAATCTAACGGTTTTTGCAAATTTTACGGTGACATAAATAAATATAAAGGTAAATCCCATTTCTCGGCTATCCGTGAGTTATTCAAATGGGTCGGATTCCGCAATCAACGTGCAATTCACAGCTTCAATTGGAGATACGATCCGGCTGCAATCGCTGGGATTGGAAACGCATTGATTGTACACAAATAGCTGGGACCGCTCCTACGACCCACTCTACTAAAACACACTGTGGGGGCTGGGGGCTGAATTCCATTACATTTTTTAAATACAACGTTGTTGTTTGGTCTGGTGGCTACGGCCGTGGCTAGTTACCACCCTACCGGTAAAAGACGTGCCGCCAAGCGATTTAGCGTTCCGGTACGATGCCGTGTAGAAACTGAATAGAATGATCGGTTTAATAATAACTGCCATGCCCCTAACAAGTTAGCCCGCTACCATCTTAGACTGCATCTTAACTTATCATTAGGTGAGATCGCAGTCAAGGGTTAACTTGTATTTTACATTTGTTTGTTTTTTGTATTGTTTTATTGTACTGATTGTACGCAAATAGACGGCCCTCTTACGACCCACTCTACTAAAACACACTGTGGGGACTGGGGGCTGAATTCCATCACATTTTTTAAATACAACGTTCTTGTTGGGCCTGGTGGGAGGTTTCGGCCGTGGCTAGTTACCACCCTACCGGTAAAAGACGTGCCGCCAAGCGATTTAGCGTTCCGAAACGGTGCCGTGTAGAAACCGAATAGGGGTATGGGTTTAATAATAACTGCCATGTCCCTAACAGGTTAGCCCGCTACCATCTTAGACTGCATCTTAAATTACCATCCCACCATCCACTATAATTTGGCCCAGAGATATACGAGTATTATCTGGAATAACACATAAGCTACTTTTTATACCGGAAAATTAAAGAGTTCCCGCAGGGATCAAAACACCTCAATTCACGCGGATGAAGTCGCGGGCATCAGGTTTTCTTATAAATAGTATCTATGTGATTACGGGGCGTATAGTGAGTGTATTTATAAGTTTAAGGCGAAAAGGATATTTTAAAGGTCCGATAGATGTTAAAGGACATGACCAGTAATTGCCCTCCGATTCGGGACAATGCACAGGATTTCCGTTTTTACAGTAAGGTTTAAAAATTCAAAACGAAATTATTATGGATTTATTATTCCAAATAAGGTCAGGGTTCAAATGACAAAAAAAAACAGTACGTTTATTGTTTAAATCTTCAGCGTCCGCTTTCCTCTTTAGGCACTACTCCATTTTGACGTTCCATTATATCCATGCCTAATAATAATCTTGTAACCCTACATGAATACCATTTAAGTACCTTAGTCATTATATTATGAATGATTTATTTTTGATCAATTAAATAGTAATGAAAAGGAAATGTATGTTTTGTTTATAATTATTTTTATTTTTTGACAAGTCTCAAAGTAATAGATCGAACAAAGCATTTTGAAATACTGCGTTTAAAGGAACGCCCTTTCACATTGCATATGCCGCCATCTGTGGTCGAATAGTTGAACTGGAACGCCCTTTCATATTGCATATGCTGCCATCTGTGGTCGAATAGTTGAACTTGTTAACCAAAGTAGTGAGCACAATATAGCGCCATCTAGTGTGGGAAAGCAGTTTTTGGTGAAACTTTTTTATTTATTATCTCAGTTTACAGACCCTTCAGACTCCTGAAATTTTTTTATCTGAAAACTATAAAATATAACAATTAAAATAATAAAGAAATAATACTTGAAAATATTTTTTTAGACTCGCTCAACACAATAAATAGCGCCATCTAGTGTGGAAAAGCAGTCTTTTGGTGAAACTTTTTTTGTTCATTTTCGCAGTTTTCCGAGCCTTCAGACTCCTGAAACTTTTTTATCTGAAAACAGTGAAATATTACAATTACAATAATAAAGAAATCATTGCTGAACATTGATTTTTGACACCTAGGCAAGCTGCCATAGTTCCACCGGTCAAGTCCTTTCGCGTCAGCAAAGATGTCGCAATATCGCGTAACAAATGCTCGAGAACAATCTCTTTGAGTCGGACTCGTCTCTGCGTTTTAAATATTAATAAAGAGCCGCTCGTGACGTGAAATGTCTCTGAGATATTGTCACTGTCAGGAAGTTAGTTTTATGAGATTTTCGTGAGAAATATACTCGTAGTTTACTATGATAAAACATTAATCATAATTATGAAAATTAAAAAAACACGACTGCCCTGCTAAAAAACGAACTAAAATGTTAAAATTCTAAATTAATCTAGTTAAATTAGAATCTTACTCCCATTTTTCTGTGATATTTTCTTGTGAATCACTGGATATTGAACTATAGTGTTATATATTTTTGGAATCTACTCATCATTTTCTAGATGATGATTATAGAGTTAATCTTATTTTCGAAAAAAAAACAACTTTAGTCTTTAATGCATGGTCACCCCATCAATTTTTTTTAAATTTTACTAGCCTATGTCACCCGGAATAAGCTAGGGATTCTAACGATAGGGGTGTTGGGCCAGGTAACCTCCTAGTGTGCTCGGGCACTGCTAGTCCCTTTGGATACGTCCGGAGGGAAGGGCAGTGCTTGGGCCGGTGCACCCCGGTAACATGGTTAATAATTTCTCTTTATGGGATTTTGTTAGCCATGGCTAATAACCTGGCAGGGGGGGAGGGGGTGGTTCTCCGCGTGTCCCTCAGACTAGCTGAGGGCACAGTGGAGGAACCCAGGGGGGAGGGGGGGCGAAGACGCCCAAGGGAGCGGGGGAACGCTCAGGGGGGAGGGGAGCGGGGGAAACGCTCAAGGGGGGAGGGAGCGGGGGAAACGCTCAAGTGGAGGGAGGACCCTCTGGAGGGGAGGGAGTCCTCGGGCGAGCTCGGTGTGCACTCACCCTGCCTCCGAGCGGGCTGCGCGGGAATTAGTCTCACGCAGTCCTCGCCACCAACTCGGAACCCCTTAGGAGTGTCGGACGTGGTCATGTCTCACGACCGGCACTGGGATCGAGGGTCTTGGCTTGGTCGCCTGGACCGCGAGGAACAAACCTCTATAAAAAATGATCCAATCCTAAGCTTTGGTGCGCGGCGAGAGGATGAATGGCTGAAGGATTCGCCCTGACCTCACAGGGCATCAGTCGTTAGCGCACCCCCGTCCGGGTACCGGCCGACCCCCAGGACGTAATAGGCTTATCCGGGTGCAGGGGGCACCGCTCGGATGGACTGTTTTTCCCCCATACTCGTGGGATTCATATGGAAAATTCAAATTTAACCCAAAAAACGGTGGAGGAGACGAGGAGCGAGGAGGGAGTGGGAACCTCAGGGAGGTTCTGGAAGGAGAACGGAGGAGGTATGGAGGCAGCGGAGATGTCGGCGGAGTCCGACTGCAGCCTCATATCGGTCGACAGCAGGCCCAGGTCGGGGTCTGCGTCGTCGACGGAGCTGCAGTTGAGAAGTATGCCGGGGGTGAAACGGCCTCGCCTCAGCGAGGGAGACGACGTCTCCTCCGATGAGGGGAGGCCAGGGTCACCAGCCGTCAGAGGGCGAGGGCGTCCGCCCACGCATGGACGTTACGTTGGCCTGGGCAAAGCTCGGGAGACTCTTGCCCTGGAGAAGAGGGCCGAGGCGAGAGCCCAGGCCAGGGAGCAGGCGGAGACGGCTCTCCTGAAGGAGGCCGCCGTGGCGCGCTTCAGGCGCGAAACGCGCGTGCCGGTGACGCGGGTGGACGAACAGACCGCCGCCCGTCTTCAGGAGAACGTCATGGAGGACTTGGACCTCATTGCGAAGGTAGCCACCAAGTCCTCCAACTTGAAGGGGACATTTGTGCGCGACCTCAAGGACGCAGCGGCCTCTATTAAAGAGGCCGTTGCTGTTCTGGCGTCGCGCACAATCTCGGATGAGACCCGGCAGCTGCAGGCGGACAATGCCCGCCTGCAGGCCGAAATGGCCAGCCTCCGCAGGGAGATGGCCCTAATGAAGGAGGAGATGGAGAGGGCGCGGAGGCAGGCTTCCGCCCCTACTCCCCCGGGCAGGACCGAGGAGGCGCCCTCTGGGTCGCGGCCTCCTCCCCGCAAGGACGGGGACAGTGGTGGACGTCCAGGGCCCACCCCTGCTGCTGCCGCTGCGCCCTCCGTGGAGGAGATCTGTCGCACAGTAATGATGCAGGTCGGCAGTATGTTGAACGCCCGCCTCGCCGCATTCGAGGACAGACTCCTCCCAGAGCGGAACACGAGGCCGCCTCTGGCCTCAGATAGGCGGAAAAACGGGCCCACGTATGCGGACGCGACGGTGAGGCCTGCTCCGGGACCTTCCGGAGCGACGGGAGCGAGGGCACCCCCGCCGAGAGCGGCGCCGGCCCATAGCCCGCCTAGTGGCACGCCCCCTGGCCCAGCCCCAGCGGGGCCGGCACCGAGGCCACGGACCCGGCCGGAGAAGGAGGCCCCGCCTCCTTCTTCTTCTTCCCCACCTTCCGATACGAGGGAGGCGAGGAAGACGAAGAAGAAGAGGAAGAAGACGAAAAGGTAGGGAGGGAAGGGCGGCCAGATGCCTGGCCCTCAAGAACGGCGGCCACAGCAGTCGCAGCAGCCGTCGTCGGAGTGGACGAGGGTCGGTCCTGGCGGGCGTCCAGAGGCGAAGGGTCGCGCCCGCAAGCCCCGGAAGCTTCGCATTCCTCAGTCGTCGGCGGTGGTCTTGACGCTGCTGCCGGCGGCAGAGGAAATGGGCGCGACCTATGAAAAGGTCATTGCCGCCGCGAAGGCAAAAATCGATGCGGCGGACCTGGGCGCCCAGGGCGTCCGGTTCCGGAGAGCGGCAACGGGGGGCCGCATATTCGAGTTCCCCGGTGCCGGAGCCTCCAGCTCGGAGAAGGCGGACTCCCTGGCCACCAAGCTGCGAGAGGTCCTGGGCGACGAGGTCGTCCGAGTCACCCGCCCCGTAAAGTCGGTCGACTTGCGGGTGTCGGGCTTGGACGACTCCGTCACCAGCGCGGAGGTAGCGGTGGCGATCGCCAGGGCTGGGGAATGCCCCGCGGAGCAGGTGCGAGCCGGTGCGGTGGGGGTGAGGCGCGACGGGCTGGGCGCAGTGCTGGTGCGCTGCCCCATCGCGGCCGCCAAAAAGATCGCGGCAGGGGGGCGCCTAACGGTGGGGTGGGTGTCCGCTCGGGTCCAGTTGCTGGACGACTTCCCCCTGATGTGTTACAGGTGCCTAGCACCTGGGCACTTGGGCACCCAATGCGCGGAGGGGGTCGACCGCAGCGGACTGTGCTACCGCTGCGGCCAACCAGGCCACAAGGCCCGCGGTTGCACCGCGGAGCTTCGTTGCGTCGTCTGCGCGGCGGCCGGGCGGCCGTCAGAGCACCGGGCGGGTGGCAGGGCCTGCGTGCCCCCGCCTAAGGGGAAGAAGGGAGGAGGGCGCGGCGACAGGCCTTCCCCCGCATCCCAGCAAACGGAGGCACCGCGAGGGGCTGAGGAGGAGGTTCCAATGGCTACGGACCAGTAATGGACCTGAACCTCCTCCAGGCGAACATCAACCACTGCGCCAGAGCTCAGGACCTCTTGTTCCAGAGCATGGCGGAGTGGTCGATCCACGTGGCCGTGGTCGCCGAGCCCTACCGCGTCCCATCTGGGGACGATTGGGTGGGAGACAGGGACGGCGTGGTGGCGATGACGTCCCGTCCCGTGGTGGGTTCCCCGGCCTTCGTCGACGTAGTCTGAGGTCGGGGATATGTCTCTGCCGTGGTGGGCGACATCCTGGTCGTCGGGGTGTACTTCTCGCCGAATCGGAGTCTCGCCGACTTCGAACAGTTTCTGGACGAAGTCGGCGTTCTGATCGGCAGGAGTCGCTCCGGCCACGTGCTCGTCGCTGGAGACCTCAACGCTAAATCTGTGGCGTGGGGGTGTCCAGCGACGGACCCTCGGGGGCAGGAGTTGGTGGAGTGGGCGACGGCGACCGGCCTCACGGTCCTCAACCGAGGGTCGATCCACACCTGCGTGCGGCGGCAGGGCGGCTCCATCGTGGACGTCACCTTCGCCGATCCCGCCCTGGCGCGTCGCGTCCGGGGCTGGAGGGTGATGGAGGACGTGGAGACACTGGCGGACCACCGCTACATCAGGTTCGCCGTCTCCGCGAGCGCGGCCTTCGCGAGTGTTGCGACTCGGCCCTCGCCTCCCGGTCCTCGTTGGTCTCTGAAACGTATGGACCGGGACTTCCTGGTCGAGGCCGCCCTCGTCGAGGCCTGGTTTTCTGCGCCTCGAGAGGGCGGCTTGGGCGGAGTGGAAGCCGAAGCAGCGCGTCTCGGCGAGGCGATGACGAGCGTCTGCGACGGGGCGATGCCGAGGGTGCACTCCATCCCCTCGAGGCGAGCGGTGTATTGGTGGTCCGACGAGCTCACGCTGCTGCGCAGATCCTGCGTGGCGGCGAGACGCCAATACACCCGCTGCCGCCGGCGGAGGAGACGGGACCCGGCGGAGGAGGAGCGGCTCTACTCCCTCTACAGGGACGCTGTGCGAGCGCTGCGCGAGGCCATCGGTGCGGCCATGGACCTGGCGCACGAGGAGATGCTCGAGACTCTGGATGGGGATCCGTTCGGAAGGCCTTACAAGGCGGTACGGAAGAAGCTCCGACCCGCGGCCCCTCCGATAACGTCGAGTCTCGAGCCCCCTCGTAGTAGAGTCGGTGGTCGCGACCCTGTTCCCCGAAAGGGCCGACCGCGGAGCGCCTCGCATGGCGCCTCCTCCCGAGGAGAGAGTCCGGGGCTCGGTCGTGCCCCCGGTCGCGGAGGGAGAGTTGGCGGCGGCGGTGTTGCGCATGCGCGCGAAGAACACCGCCCCGGGTCCCGACGGCATCCCTGGCCGCGCCTGGGCTCTCGCCCTGGGGCCGCTCGAGCCGTGGGTCCGGGCCTTGTTCGGTGCCTGCCTCGAGAGGGGCCAGTTTCCCGGGGCGTGGAAGAAGGGGAGACTGGTCCTGATCGGGAAGCCCGGCCGCCCGGCCCATGAGCCGTCGTCGTACCGACCGATCGTGCTGCTGAACGAGGTGAGCAAGCTCTTCGAGCGTGTCGTCGCCGCTCGCCTCGTTCACCACCTGGAGAGTGTGGGGCCGGACCTCAGCGACCACCAGTACGGTTTCCGCAGGGGCAGGTCCACCGTAGACGCCATACTACGCGTGAGGGCCCTAGCGGAGAGTGCGGTGTCCCGGGGCGAGGTGTTGGTGGCGGTGTCGCTGGACATCGCGAACGCCTTCAACACCTTGCCCTGGAGCTGCATTCGGGAAGCGCTGAGGTACCACGAGGTTCCTCTGTACCTCGAGAGGATCGTGGCCGCCTACCTCTCCGGGCGATCGGTCGGGTATCCGACCAGCTCGGACTGGTCGGAGAGGACGATGTCGTGCGGTGTTCCACAGGGTTCGGTTCTCGGGCCCCTCCTGTGGAACGTCGGGTACGACTGGGTGCTGCGCGGGGCCTTGATGACGGGCGTCGACGTGATCTGTTACGCCGACGATACCCTCGTCACGGCTCGCGGCAGCACCTTTCGGGAGGCTAGACGTAGGGCCACGGCTGGCGTGGCCCACGTCGTAGCGAGGATTCGGGCCCTGGGCCTGGAGGTGGCCTTGCACAAGTCCGAGGCCCTGTGTTTTCACGGGCCTCGGAGGGCGCCTCCCGCCCGGTCCGAGTTGGTGGTGGGCGGAGTGTCCATCGGCGTCGAGCGTACGATGAAGTACCTGGGACTCGTCCTCGACAGCCGGTGGACATTCGAAGAGCACTTTCGGCGTCTCGTCCCGAAGCTCGTGGGAGCTGCTGGAGCCCTGAGTCGGCTCCTGCCAAACCTGGGCGGACCGAGCTCGCGGTGTCGGCGCCTGTACACGGGCGTCGTGCGGTCCATGGCGCTCTACGGAGCGCCCGTCTGGTCGGACACTCTGACCGCCCAAACTCGGGCCCTGCTGCGGAGACCGCAGAGGGTCATGGCGGTCAGAGTGATACGGGGTTACCGGACCGTATCGCACGAGGCGGCCTGTGTGCTGGCGGGGACGCCACCATGGGACCTAGACGCCGAAGTGCTCGCGGCGGCGTATTGGCGTAGGGTGGATGCCCGCATCCGGGGGGAACACCCTACGCCGGCGCAGGATCGCGCCTGGCGGCTGCTGGCGGAGGCCGATCTCGCCGCTCATTGGCGGGACCGACTTCTGGCGCCGACTGCCGGCAGGCGGACGATCGAGGCGATCCGGCCCGTCCTGGAGCTCTGGACCGGCCGGACGCACGGGGCCCTCTCCTTCCGCCTCGTGCAGGTTCTCTCGGGGCACGGCTGCTTCGGGAGATACCTGTGCGGGGTGGCGAGACGGGAGCCCAGCGAGGTGTGCCACGAGTGCGGCCACGCGGAGGACACGGCTCAGCATACGCTGGAGTCGTGCGCCGAGTGGGCGCCCCAGCGCGCCGCACTCGCGGCAGTGGTGGGGCCGGACCTCTCGCTGCCCGCCGTCGTCCGAGCCATGGTGGGCAGCGAAGAGTCCTGGGACGCCGTCGCCTCCTTCTGCGAGGAGGTGATGTCCCAGAAGGAGGCGGCGGAACGGCTGCGTGAGGCTGCTGCCGACGCAGACCCTCTCCGCCGCCGAAGGGCCGGGCGCAGGAGGCGCGCGCAAGACCGGCGCCTCCCATCCTGACGGGAGCTCCGGGCGGCCAGACCGTCGTCGTCGTCGTCGTCGTTGTCGCCCGTTGAGCCTCAGTCGCGGAGGAACTTGAGGGGGAGTCGGGGCAGCATGCCCCCCGCAGGAGGGTCCGCTTGGGCGGACGTCGCTGGCTGGGTCGCGGATGATTGCGTGTTCCCGTAACCCAGCCTTAAGGCGATGCGCAGGAGCGCCGCTGGGTTTTAGTGGGTATTCTGGAGTGCCAGTGAGTCCCACATACCCTCTCGGAAGCACCGCAGTTTCACACTGCCTGCTTCCGAGAGGGATGCCTAAACGCATTTCCCAGCGTCAAAAAAAAAAAGGGATTCTAACGATACCTCATTTATCAAAATCGGTTCAGGCGTATGGAAGTTATATGGTTGAATATACAAACTCACATACATACATACATACATGAACCCTGAAAACAATATACTCCTTTTTTCAGGCAGTCGTATAAAAAGTAATATTTTTTGGGTTCATACAGTGATGAATTTTATTTTAATAAAACTACTAAGTAGTTTTAGTTCTTCGTTAGTCTAGCTGTTGGCATGTTCGGATGACAAGGTCTCAGATTAGATTTCTAGTTTGGCTAAAAAACTAAATAATTATGTCGCGTCGGAGAGCCGTCGGTCCTGAACCTGATCTTGAATCTCCAATCGTAGATAATCTTTCCATCAGATTATGAGAGTAAGGTAATAGAAATTTATTTCTAGATGATTAATATTTGCGGACACTTATTGACCACCGTGGCCGAAATTTGTAGGGACGGTATTATTTAATTAGTTTTAGGATATCCTTCTCCATCGCCCGTTAAGCTTAGTGACCCTGAGCCTTCTTCTCAGGCCCATAGTTACTGATTGAGTTTGTACTATCCCTGTAATTTTATTGAGAACTATTATTGCCATTAAGGTCAAACTTAGCACAGGTATAGAAATTGTCGTTATCAGTATAATCCTCCCGTAATGGGCATGATGACTGATTTTGAAAAATGGTCAGATTATGCTCGGAAGCATCCACAATTTCGAAAAATATCTTATTTCAATAGAAAAATAAGGTTTCGTAGATAAAATTGGCATTTGAAATTTAAATTTTAAATTTCACGCCAAAACGCTAGCCGGTGTCATGGCGTCGTTTGTGACGTCACTATTGTTTTTACCAATGTACTGCGTGCAGTGTGCAGTAAGCAATAGTGTGATTGTCAAAGCTCGAAACAAACAATTGTGACGTCATTCACTTCTTGGCGTTTAATCCAATATGGCGGATTGATGTATTTTATAGATTTGTTTTATCAAAATAAATAGCAATCTCACTCGAAATAAAGAAATAAATACGTTTTTCATAATCCATGAATCCTATTTCATTAGATAAATTCATAATTTCATTGATTCATGGTTACTGTCTTCATGCCTATTATCGCAATAACTTTCGTCCTACTAATTCATGAACTATAAGCGACTTTGATCATTCAGTGTCCATTAGCACAAACTACAGAAGTGGGTGACAAAAACAACTTTGTTTACACCTAACAATTTTACTTATATATGTACCTGCCGGATTGTAAAATCCGGTGTATTACAAAACGGCGCCGTTTTGTAATACGGCAGATTTTACAATCCGGCAGTATGGCGGTTTGACAGTCGGTCTGATTGTAAAACGGTGGAACCAACGTCCGCCGCATTGAATCGACGTTTCGCATCCTTAATTTTTTTTTTTTTTTTTTTTTTTTTTTTTTTTTTTTCACTACAAGTTAGCCCTTGACTGCGATCTCACCTGATGGTAAGTGATGATGCAGTCTAAGATGTTAGCGGGCTAACCTGTTAGGGGCGTGGCAGTTATATTGAAGCCATACCCCTATTTGGTTTCTACAGGCATCGTACCGGAACGCGTAATCGCTTGGCGGCACGTCTTTGCCGGTAGGGTGGTCAATGCGGCTAGCATATTTTAAATGGGCGGACCATAAGCCGCCGTTTCGTAAAACAGCGTGAAATGAACCGCAACATTGTAAATATTCAAATTAAGACACCATATTGAAAACCGAAATCAGAGGTGTGATTATGTAAGAATTGCCGATCCAATCGCAAAAGTTCGGCGTCAACGTAAAGTAAACCATAATAGCATTGAAATAGAGCTCAATTTCGTGTATCCATTCTCATACGTTTATGGTATCGGAATGGATACACGGAATTGAGCTCTAACCCAATAATGATATGGTTCATTTTACTTTGACACCGAACTTAGACGATTTGATCGACATTTCTTACACAATTGGGGGGCAGGACCAGAATAAAATCTGGGCACCCCAAGCAGTTTTGTCTGCCCTCCCCTTAGAGTGATTGTAACAAGTGAAATTAATTTAACGAATTAAAAAACACGACTGCCCTGCCATATTATTTTTGGAGTTTACCTCCATAAGAAGCGATTTGCATATTATATAGCCTTTGGAATCTTATTCATATTTTTTATTAAATGATATTTTTTTGTGAATCACTGGATATTGAACTATAGTGTTATATATTTTTGGAATCTACTCATCATTTTCTAGATGATGATTATATAGTTAATCTAATTTTCAAATTTTTTTTTTCAATTTTGGTCTTTAATGCGGGACCATGGTCACCCCATCAATTTTTCTAAAAATTTTACTAGCCTATGTCAGCCGGAATAAACTAGGGATTCTAACGATACCCCATCTATCAAAATCGGTTCAGGCGTATAGAAGTTATGGTGGAATATACAAACTCACATACATACATACATACGTACATACATGAACACTGAAAACAATATACTCCTTTTTTCAGGCAGTCGTATAAAAAGTGAAGCCAGAAACTCACGAAGGATAGCTCCTGAATTAAGTGAGTCTGAGGATGAGCAGTAGTAGGTGAAACTGAACGAAGAAGCAACGGAGCGAGTTTTAAGCGTAACTTACTTATTTACTTAGAATTTTCACCCTACAATTTAACTTGATTACAATGCAGCTGGATGAGGGCAGCCATATTGTAGAACGTATTAGTCAAAGCCAAATAATGTTTATTCAATTTAGGTAGGTATACTACACTTATTGACGTCTAGTTATTTATAAAATATAATGGTGATAATCAGTAACGGTATCTTAAAACTATAGCTTCGTGGGTTCCAAACGCGCCCTGGTCTGAGAAGAGCCCACAACAAACTCAGCCGGTTTTTTTTTCATTATCACCATTTCACAAATAATCATCTTAACTAAGCAACTATCAGAGCCATAGATCAAATCATTGCCAAGCTTCCTTGTCATTGAAGTAATCCTTTACATGGTAATCGGATTTCTTAATGAGTTTACGTTTTACATTAACTTTGAACTTATTCAGAGACGTCTTTAACATGTCTTCTGGGAGCTTATTGTAGAAGCAGACACTGTTTTCAACAAATGAATTGCTAGTTTCACTAAGCCTAGAAGCAGGCATTACAAGTTTATTTTTATTTCTAGTATTGACATTATGACAATCCCTTTTTTTGCTATTGCAAAGACAATCCGACTGACCATCTACCCCTATAAGTTTAGCCGTTTTGTAATACGGCAGGATCTCAGGTTTCAGGAGATTTTCGTAAGGAGCAATACTTGAGTAAGAAGTTAACTTTCATATCAGGTTCTTAGGCGACAAACTTGTATGAAAAGATCGTAAATAGTTTTTCTTATCCCCTACAAATTAGCTCTTGCCTGTGATCTCACGTTGTGGTGAGTGATGATGTAGTTTAAGATGATAGCGGGGTAACTGTTAGCGGTATGATTTACACTCATACTCCTAATCGGGTTTAACACGGACCGTGGAACGCTAAATTGCTTGGCTCGTACAAGTTTGCTGCTGAAGGGAAACTAGCCACGATCGAAGCCTCCGACCAGACCAGACTAGACCTTACTAGACTAGAGTAAATTCTGAAATTGTAAATTGCCAAATTGACCTTGCCGGGCATCGAACCCGGGACCTCACGCCGGCCAACATCCCGCTTAAGAAAAAAACTATAAAACCCTGATTGAATTAAAAAAAAGCTTTTACGGAACATTCTTGCACAGGAAATTAGTTTAGATACAATATACAATAATATTATTTTCAATTTTACCAAAAGATTTTGTAGGCAGCCATGATTTTTATCGAACGCAAACATCGCGAGGAAGCCTGCACACCCAGCAGCTTTCATAATGTTCTTAACGGTATACGAAGTCTGCCATTCCGCACTTGGCGATCGCGGTGGACTATAATTAAACCCTCGTTTATTTTATTTTATTAATAAACTCTACCCTTCCTTTAATTCTTTTATTAATAAATTCTTTCCTTTTACAAAATGTCGATAAGCATTATGAGAGGCACGTACTAGTGAGTACGTAATAGTGAGATAATGAGTTGAAATGATGATTTACGGAATTGCACACGTGAAATATGGCTGGCCCGTATCCCGGTCGATATCACGCAAATCTATCATGTGGATAGTCCCCGGGGCTGGCATTAAACGCACGCACTTTTTGTGTTCCCTCATTCGGAAGCTCATCTGTCGGCCATTGATCTCGTCACACTACTCGCACGCCTTAGCAGCGATCCCGTCAGATGAGTGCTACGTTGCTAAGCTACGGATGTGTGTCAAACCCACCGATAGAGGGTAATGATCTAACTTAATAGTGATCTACGCTATGACAATCAAGCGCTCCTATTGGTGGGCTCATAACTTAGCAACGTTGCACATCTCTGGTGGATGCGCTTCTCATAATAAGGTTTCTTTCTTTGTCTTTGTCTTTGTTTTTGTACTTAAATATTTTCGTTTCGTTTATATTCGGACAATCTTTAATGCTGTATATACCTATAATTAAGTATTGCATTAGAACTAGACATAATAGGCATGATGACAGTAACCAAGAATCAATGGAATTATGTAATAATCTAATGAAATAGGATTCATGGATTATAAAAAACGTATTTATTTTTCTATATTGAGTGAGATTGCTATTTATTTTGTTCAGGACACTGATAGCCGTGGGTGTAATGAAAAGCATCAACCCTGAACGTATGAGCATTTATTCTGATCATTATTCGAACATATACACTTTTAAAAGGTGGCAGGCAATACCGCGAGTCATCGACGGGCAGCGCCATCTATTTCTAATATAAACAACTCTGAAGATATCAACAACACAGAAAGTTCTTATTGAAATTGAACATACCGCCCACCAAGGACTAAATAGTCCTTCATAATAATATGCAATTTGGTGAATTTACAAAATGATTATAACCAACTCAGGTATCTAAACAATTACATTGCTAACGACGCGAGGGTTAGGTAAGTTATCATACAAAGGCTAAAAGTACACAAGATTCGGGGAAATTAATTTTTCCTTTGAATGTAACAAAGACGTGGTTATATGGGTAAATAATACATTTTAATACCTAATAGAAACTTCGTGCTAAAAGAAAGGAATTATATAAATGAAACTTATTTCGAAAGACAAACAAAATGTGAACATGCAAAACACTATTTAATTAAAACTAAAGAACAAAATGTAACACTTTGAAAATTGCATTAGGATTGGACAGAATTACTGGGAAGTGCCGAAACTTTGAATTTGGACACTGAATTAAGGATTCTTTAACTCCTCTATAACGAAGAGTGCCAGCACGCGTGGTTTTATTCTGCCGGAGATGGAGTATGGACATCTACTAACTTGTAGCAAGACTATTTAAGGTAAGCTGTCCTCTTGCACTTAACTCACATTATTCTGTTTTCAATACCGAAGCTAAACATTCTATTTGAATTCTTTGATTAAGTACGGTACAACTTCAGTTGCCATGGACGCGCATTTCTTGTTTGGGTTTTTCCTAATTATAATCGATAATTAACGTTAATAATTATTCGCTGAGTCGCAATAATCCACTTTTTCCAGAAAGAAGTTAAGGGCGATCGATTGGTTCTTCTTAGGATCGCATTTCCATCTTGAGAAGATTTTCATTTGCTGAATAAATATCTACGACCTACGTTTAATGCCTTTGAATACAGCTTTAAGTGACTTTTCGATTTCTAATGGTTTAGTAATAATTTTTAATAACAATTTTAGTTTCAGGTGCCGATGATTCGACGAGTAGCTTCACCGTGTCATCAAGAGCATCGGACTGGTGGTTCCAGGTAAGTGTTACCATCTATTTTCGCTATCGCCTTTTCTTTTTCTTCCATATTCTTTAACGTATTTCCTTTTAACCATCCTACTGACTTTTTGCGATTCCTAACCCCTTTTTGCAATACGAAACCTTTTTTTTTATTTTTATTATATACAAAATTTAATTGTTCACCAACTTCAGTTTCAGATTGGCAACCTGATATAAAGTCGTTCCTATAATAATCTAGAGCGAGCCATCCTTCATTCGTGACGATCGGTTTTGGATTCTCGACAGCTAAGTAATGGCCCCATGATGTTACATACGACAATCTTAATATTTTATAATCTTTTATTTCAGAATCGCTATTATC
This sequence comes from Erebia palarica, assembly GCA_964035005.1. Taxonomy (NCBI): domain Eukaryota; kingdom Metazoa; phylum Arthropoda; class Insecta; order Lepidoptera; family Nymphalidae; genus Erebia; species Erebia palarica. The sequence goes on along the minus strand of OZ035983.1, from coordinate 60,743,503 downwards.
TCGCCACACCATTTGCTTACAGATTTTTAAGACGTGTGTAATAAGCAATATGGCATGTAGATGCCAGCGTAAGATTCGGGGCCAAACTGTTTCACTGAGCGGCACCTTAGACGTACTTGACTTGGTTCTCTTTGTTCGGGCTTTATCTCCAAATATCCGTGAGTTAGCATAGTGGCGAAATGGCATTTCGAAAACATAACTATAAGACTGGTCTCCGCTCGTACCTGCTCTTTTGTTATCACCTGCTTGTCTTTCAGCATTGGTAACATTTTTTTCTATCCTGTTACGATCTGATTCATGCGTGAAATGCATATCACTAATTCCGTTGTGACATTGGTGTTTTGCGTTTTCATCGAAATCTACCTGACCCGACAGTATCCATCCGAGGTAAGTATCCTGTGCAATTAATGATCCATTGGATTGTTTAATCAATCCTTGTTTCAGAATACTGCCATATACTTCGGCACCCAACAAAAGGTCGACCTTATTGGGTATATTATACTGTTGATCAGCTAGTCCAATTTGATTTAAATCTGTCCAATACGGCAGAACAAATTTTCTTTCTGGCAAGACCGAGGTGATATGATTTAATACATGAGCTTTAAGTTTTATTTTGAAATTTGGATCATGAAGTGACTGCATGTTTATCATCACAACATGCTTAGAAATAATGTCACCTCCATTTAAACCTGAAACGCAGCTTTTTTCAGTAATCTTAACTAAACCTAAAAGTTGAACAGTAGCTTCTGAGATGAAAGACGCTTGCGATCCTTGGTCTAGTAGAGCTCTTAGTTCATGAAATTGGCTGGTTTGGGATTCAACATTTACTAAAGCAGTGGGCAATAAGGTTTGGCTATGCATTTGCCTCTTGGCAAAATGGGACGCAATATGATTGGCCTCATACGTCGGATTAATTTCTACTTCGTTATTTTGGGTTTGTTCATAATCTTGGTTAGTCTCTATGGCCTCTGTGGCAATTGCGACGGTATACAAAGGGGGCTTTCCGTGGAGGAGGGTGTGGTGACGCTTATTACAAATACGGCAACTAGTAGGTACACGGCAGGTTTTTTCTGTGTGATTAGGGCCTAAGCAGTTCCAGCAAAGTCCTAATGATTTCACTAGTTCTTGTCGACAGTTCACATCTTCTTCGATAAATTTGCTACATGAGAATAGTCGATGATTTTCAGTGCAGTGAGGACAAGTTACGTTTGGAATAGCATGCAATGGTTTTGAAATACTAGATGTAAATTTAGGTTTAATTTTAATAGGTTCAACAAATTCTAAAGCTCGGAAGCGGCATTCTAAAAATTCTTTTAAATGGGTAAAGGTCGGTAAGTCTTCACCCAAACTATTCACATGTAATTCCCACTGTTTACGCGTCTCAGTATCCAACTTCAAGCTTACAATATAGATAATAAGTATATCCCAAGAATCTACCTTAATACCTAGATTAGACAACTCGTGCAGACAGTCAGATGTGGTATCTAGGAGGTCCTTGAGACCGTTAGAGCATTCATTCGCTATGGGTCGTTGACTGAATAACCGTTTAAGGATGCAATTTGACATAAACCGCTTATTGTTATACCTATTCTGCAATAAGTTCCAACATTTTGTGTAATTAGCTTGAGTTATGGGAATATGCTTTATTAACTGTTCAGCTTCTCCTTTGAGTTGAGTTTTCAAATAATGTAAGCGTTGGACGTCATCTAAAGTAGCGTTATTATGTATCAAAGAGATAAAAAGATCTTTAAATGACGACCACTCTGCATAGTTACCACTAAACACAGGTATAGATATCTTCGGCAACCGCACAAGAGAATCCTTAGCCACATTAAATGAAAAAGTGTCAAGGTTTGTACTAGATCTAGTTGTTGAGTTTAATAACGTCATCAACTCACTCTTATAGACTAAGTAACTTTCGTAACCTAAATTAAAGATATCACTTTTGAAGTAACCACTTTTGTCCAATGCCTCAATCTCATAACTGGAAATGATGCTCTCATGTTTGTTAGAGAATCGTTTGATTATCTCCTCTATTCCTTCTAATCTTGCCGTGACGTATGATTCTGTGATTCGTTCCTTAGGGGATTTTTTAAAATTGTTTCTAGCCTTTTCTATTTGATTTTTTAAATCTTGCATAACTCTTAAATCAGCTTCCATTTTAACCCCTTTTAATTTGACTATTGTTAAATAATATTTTCTAAAATTGTATGAAGTCCAAAATTTTTCTAACTTTCAAACTCTTTCTTGTTAGCTTAGTTGAAAATTTCTAAGTCCAAATTTTATTCTATGTGTTTTCAACTCTTCACAAATCGTACAAGTCCAAATATTTTTCTAAGTTTTTGAAACGTTAATTATCAAGGTAAATTTGGACATAGGTTCCCCGTCTGGTCGTTTTTCAACGAATTTTTCTAAGTCCTAGCTAACACTTTTGCAAATTTTACAAGTCAACAAATGATGCATTAATTTTCTAAGTTTTTCTCTCACTGTTAATAGAGTTTAAATTTGTGTACTCACAACTCTGTTGCACTTTACCACTTCACGTAATATACGAAGTTCCCGCTTGTTGTAGTTTGGAGCTGCTGTTGTCAGGAATGGCCACCAGGTGGCGCCACTGGATCTTGTGTCACCTTTCTTGAAGACGTCAGTTGTCAATGCTATTTATGACTGTCAACTTGACACTGACAGCTGTCACTGCGTTGATTTTGACACTTATTATTTACCACAAAACTAATTATTACATGAGCACTAAAATATATGACAATGTACCGATATTGGTCAAAAAACGCTCCGACTTTGAAGGACCTTGTTCAGGACACTGATAGCCGTGGGTGTAATGAAAAGCATCAACCCTGAACGTATGAGCATTTATTCTGATCATTATTCGAACATATACACTTTTAAAAGGTGGCAGGCAATACCGCGAGTCATCGACGGGCAGCGCCATCTATTTCTAATATAAACAACTCTGAAGATATCAACAACACAGAAAGTTCTTATTGAAATTGAACAATTTTGATAAAATAAAACTATAAAATACAGCAATCCGCCATATTGGATTAAACACCAAGAAGCGAATGACGTCACAATTGTTTGTTTTCGAGCTTTGACAATCACACTATTGCTTACTGCACACTGCACAGAGTGCATTGGTAACAACAATAGTGACGTCACAAACGACGCCATGACACCGGCGGGCGTTTTGGCGTGAATTTTAAAATTTAAATTACAAATGCCAATTTTATCTACCAATTCTTATTTTTCTGCTGAAATAATATATTTTTTCGAAATAGTACATACTTCCGAACATAATCTGACCATTTTTCAAAATCAGTCATCATGCCCATTGTATTATTTTAAGATTATTAATTGTTTGTGCAATATTTGTTGGTATATCAATAATTAAAAAAAAAAGAAGGTTTTTCCAAAATCAAAAAAATCGAAATCAAATATTTTTTATTCAAGTACACTTTTAACAAGTTCTTTTGAATAGTCAAGTCAATCTACCATCTGACTTTTATTAGATGGTACCTACTAGGAAATTATAGATTCCCCAATTGCTTATATCTCCCGCTGGGAACAGAGGAGTCTGGGATTTATAAGACCACAGCGTTCACCGATGCGCCTGGGAGCCCGTTAAAATCTTCTGCCTCGTACATTTCATCGTTATTTACTTCTATAGGTTTACTGGAAGAGATCTCTTCTTAGATAAGGCCCTCTTCCGTCAATGTCTATTTTTGTTTCTTTATGTTCTTATATTATTTAGCTATTCAAAGGGGGAACAGTTGCCCAGTATCTTCGGAACCTTGCCTAAAGGGACTCCTTTTAATAATTATACGACTGCCTGAAAAAAGGAGTATATTGTTTTCAGGGTTCATGTATGTATGTATGTATATATGTATGTATGTATGTGAGTTTGTATATTCCACCATAACTTCGATACGCCTAAACCGATTTTGATAAATGAGGTATCGTTAGAATCCCTAGCTTATTCCGGGTGACATAGGCTAGTAAAATTTTTAAAAAAATTGATAGGGTGACCATGGTCCCGCATTAAAGACCAAAATTGAAAAAAAAATTCGAAAATAAGATGACTATATAATCATCATCTAGAAAATGATGAGTAGATTCCAAAAATATATAACACTATAGTTCAATATTTAGTGATTCACAAAAAATATCATTTAATAAAAAATGTGAATAAGATTCCAAGGGCTATATGTGCAAATCGCTTCAGGAGGTAAACTCCAAAAATAATATGGCTGGGCAGTCGTATTTTTTTTTAATTCGTTATATTAATTTCACTTGTATTCTTTAAGTTATTATATTATATTTTTGAGGCTTTAAATATTATTAAGTTTCCTTTTGTGATTACAAAATTATATGTATAGTTATATTGTATGTTTTATACTGGCAACACCAATTCAAATGTCATCACAGCAGTCATTGTCATTTGTTATCGTCATTGTCATTATTCATTTTAAATATTTTTACTGTGTAATTAACCAGTGCTTTTTTTATTAGTGTGTAATTGAGTATAATGTTTTAATTTTCATTCATTGAACAACAATATTTTAATGTGAGTGGCCTCATTTTTTTTTATTCCACTACAAGTTAGCCCTTGACTGCGATCTCACCTGATGTTAAGTGATGATGCAGTCTAAGATGGTAGCGGGCCAACCCTTTAGGGGCATGGCAGTTATATTAAACCCATACCCCTATTCGGTTTCAACACGGCATCGTACCGGAATGCTAAATCGCTTGGCGGCACGTCTTTGCCAGTAAGGTGGTAACTAGCCACGGCCGAAGTCTCCCACCTGAACAGGGAAAATTCAGAAATTATAAATTCCCAAATTGACCCCGCCGGGGATCGAACTCGGGAACTCCGCACGTTAAGACAACAGCGCTACACACTGCGCCACGGAGGTCGTCAAAAACTAAAAATAACTAAACTAATATTAAAGAACAAGTTTGTCAGCAACCCGCAATACCTATTCCGTATGATCATAGTAAAAGTCGTTGTTTGTATACTCAATATACTCAATACTCAATATGATTTATTCAATATAGGTACACTGTAGGTACACTTATTGACGTTAAAAATTACTTACTTATAAAACATGGTGGTGATTATTGGTTAGGGTATCTTAAAACTAAAGCTACGAGGGTTCCAAACGCGCCCTGCTCTGAGAAGAGCCCATAAAAAACTCAGCCGGGGTTTTTTTTCTTTTTATTATCACCATCTCACAAATCATTTTAACTAAGGAACTATCAGAGCCAAAATATAATGATGGGTTACATCGACCTAATATCGGGTTACAGCCCCTTTTCCAGCTCCATACGACCTTCTATATTTCTAATTTGAATGTCAAGTGAATAAGGTCTCCAGTTAATTATGTCTCGACCCTTGACTTTCGCCTCCGAAGGTGACAGTCTCCAATAAATTCGTGCTAAGAATTATGTATTCTGAAAAGGGTTTTGTATCAGAATGTGAAATTTCACAGACTGTCAACATTGAGCTCTTTATAAATATTCAAAGGGTTCCGTCAACTGAACGATAGGTATTAGGCTGCGGGCTTACATTTACATTTATAATTTCGGAATTCGGTACACGTAGATACTTATTTTCATAGTAAAGTCTGATTACTGTTGTTAATGAAAACAGATACGAAAAGCTACAGACTCATTAACTACTTACTTGACGACCTCCCTGGTGCAGTGTTGAGGGATGTTGTCCTATCGTGGAAGGTCCCGGGTTCGATTACCGGCGGGTCAATTTTGGAATTTATGATTTCTGAATTTTCTCTGGTCTGGTCTGGTGGGAGGCTTCGGCCGTGGCTGGTTACCACCGTACCAGCTAGAACGTATCTCCAAGCGTTTGAGCGTTCCGATACGATGCCGTGTAAAAACCGGCTAAGGGTATGGGTTTAATGTAACTGATATACTCCTAACAGGTTAGCCCGCTACCAAATAAATAAATAAATAAATAATAATTTATTCATGAGAATGTTGATGATATAAAGTTGACATGATTACAGTTTGAGAGCCTTATACATTCTACCAATTACCCAAACCAATTCTACCAACTTAGACTACATCATCACTCACCATCGGGTGAGATCGCAGTCAAATAGTAGTGAAACAAAAATAAATATGCTTCGTTGTTCTAGTGGTTGGTATTTTCGACTGCGGATGACGAGGTCCTGGTTTCGAATCCAGTTTTGCTGATGATCAAATTGGCTTGGTTGCATCGTTGCTTCAGAGAGGACGTAAAGCCGACGATTCTGTACCTCATTTCCAGGCTCATCGGGCTATGAGAGCAAGGGAATAGAGAGAGCACCTGTTTTGGTGCACACACTTGTACACTAGCTGCCACGTAAATGGCTATTCTCTGTGCAGATTGACTGCTGTCGGTGAAGCTAGCTCGGGAGGACATTATTTCATTTATTAGGACGTATTTTCAAACATTTTAACCAAGCAATGCTTTACGGGTCAGTTGGTTGGATATAAACCACGTAGAGATCAAGATAGAAATTAGTTAAACGCATGACTTAATCTAAAAATACACTCCATATTTCTTTCATAAAATAAATACATACGCCTCCTTCCACAAAAAAAGCTAACTTAACATAAAATAACAAGGCATTATATTCAATACTCAATACGTTATATCATTTATTCAATATAGGTACACTGTAGGTACACTTATTGACGTTAAAAATTACTTATAAAACATGATGCTATTAATCGGTTACGGTATCTTAAAACTAAAGCTACGAGGGTTCAAACGCGCCCAGGTCTGAGAAGAGCCCACAACAAACTCAGCCGGGTTTTTTTTGTATTATCACCATCTCACTAATCATCTTAAATAAGGAACTATCATAGCCATAGAGCAAATTATTGCCAAGCTTCCTTAGCTTTCAGTAGTCCTTTACATGGCAATAAGATTTTTCAATGAGTTTACGTTTTACATTAACTTTGAACTTATTCAGAGACATCTTTCAATATAATTTTCAAATATAGATTGGTTGTGCACTGTCATCATTTTGATTTCTTTAAATTTTATTTCATTACCATTTGCATGATTGAGGTTCCATGTTGCATGGAACCTCAATCATCCATTTGAATTTAATGTCTTTAGCTATGTCATATTCCTTGCAGTGCAGTAGTGGTATAACTCCAGCCTCTTAGACTGGAGGTGCGGGTTTGATCCCCGGAATGAAAATACTAATATTATAAATGTGAAAGTGTGTTTCATTGTCCTTCAATCACGCCATAACGGAGCAACGGATCAACGTGATTTTTGGCATAGATATAGTTGAGGACCTGGAGAGCTTTTTATCCCGGAAAATTAAAGAGTTCCCGCGGAAAACTCAATCGCGGGCATTAGCTAGTGTAACTTATGTTAGAGCCAGTATTATACAAGGCACGCACAGTTAATTTTCAACATTAATACAAGCTTAATCATATATTGACTGATACTTAAGCACCTGTTCTTAATTGATGTCGATTTATTGGTACGGCCCCCTACAGTCATAGACGATTTCATAGAAATTTTTAAGGCTCATTTGAATAAAAGGTTTCTTAAATTTAAGTCAGACAGTTAAATAAATAAATTTGAGATTAGAAATGGCTTCCAAATCTATGTAATAATAATGTAAAATTTTAATATTATCTATTAAATTTTTCCAAACGTAGTAGGCAATCACAGCATTTGTAAAAAGCGATTCTCTTAAGCAATAAAATGAATGAATACGTTAAAAACTCAATTAAAATGAGAATAGTAAGGAGGGGAGAGTTGAATGGAGCACGTCGGAGCACGGAGCACGTGCTAGGCGTTAAACGGAAATGAGGCTTGCATTGATTGAGGCTTAGCGAGCACGGACCGGCATTATAATCAGCAATAACTGTCTGCAGAGCTGGTGGCAACATTTGAACAGTTACTAGCCTTAACCATTGCCAATTAATCAAAATATTGGCCGAGTGCAAGTGTAAAATATTATAAACTATCTAATGCCCGCGACTTCATCTGCGTAGATCGAGGATTTTCGGTTCGTTCATGCCCGCGACTAAGTCCGCGTGGATTGAGGTGTTTTTGGTTCCTGCGGGAACTCCTTAATATTCCGGAATAAAAAGTAGCCTATGTGCTATTCGAGACTATAATCTATCTCTGTGCCAAATTTCAGCCAGATCCGTTCAGTCAGTGATTTAGTAACAAACAAAAACTATCCACCCATCAATCCATCAAAACTTTCGCATCTTACTAATATACTTATGCTAATATTATATATGCGAAAGTTTGGATGCGTGTATGGTTGTATGGATGTATGGATGTTTGTAACTCAATCACGCCCCAACGGGTGAATGGATCTATATGAAATTTCTTCAGGCATAGGCAATAAAAGATTTTGCCTATGTAACTCAAAAACTCCCGTCAAATTTGAACCGATTCTGTAAATTTTTCACAAAGGTCTATAGTGTCAAGTAAGTCTCATGTGTCCATGAAAATGAAAAAAAAGATCGATTACCGACGAAACTCCTCGTATTTGTACAGGTGAATGAATTGCGATCAATGTACTTGAGCTTATACATAAATATTATAAATGCGAAAGTTATCCCAATATAAACCCATCCAGGGTTGATGGATGGATGTTTGTTACGCAATCACGCCCGAACGGATGAACGGATCTGGATGAAATTTGGCACAGAGATAGATTATAGTCTGGAATAACACAGGCTACTTTTTATCCCGGATAATTGAAAAGTTCTCACGGGAACCAAAAATCCTCAATCCACGCTGATGAAATCGCGGTCGTTAGCTAGCAAATAATATTATAAATGTCCCAATATATACATAATATTGTACATTGCACGGACTGAAGAGCGAAAAGCTAAATGCAATGTGATTCCAGTAATTAAAAAGTTATTACAACGGGAAAACGGGGAGTTTTTAATGAAAGACTTTCTAAATTAGGAATGCAAAGATGAAGATACTGAGATGTCTGTTTGAAGCAGAAAAATATATGATAAAACGTTTTCAAGAAGTTTCAACGGAAGTTTATAGAAGGGGTAAAAGATGAAAATACAAGTTGAACTTGCTTTTATTAATCATTGATAAATACATTAGTAAACGATGATTCATGGAGAATTTAACTGTTCGTTCGTTAGCATGTTCACTTTTGAATTCGCTTCTGGATTATAGTTTAGTGGTTTTTCTGACGAGATATTATTTTTTGAAAAAATTTAGGAAGTTGACGGTGTTTCACCCGCGTGGTTCGTAAAACCCTTGGTCTGCCATCATGTATCTTTGTCCAGTGGTGCACGTTTTTTCGTCTTAATGTGCTAATGCGAGTAAGGGAATAGAGAGTACACCTGTGTTTGGGCACACACTTGCGTGCACAGATGGCTAACTCTGAGGAGATTGGCCACCGTAGCTGTAAACCGTAGCTGTGTCAGGAGGAAAATGTTAATATTATTACTTATGTGGTAATTAATTTAAATAGAAATTGAAATTAATAATTACGGTACAGCAGAATACGATCCCACCACCCCCACCACTACAGGCTATTGACGTCTCACTGCTGGGCACAGGCCGCCACTCTCATAGGAGAGAGGGAATTAGGAGCTTAGACCCACCACGCTGCTCCAATGCGGGTTGGCGGTTTTTAACGACTATTATCATGATAGTGATAATAGCCGGGACCGACGGCTCAACGTGCTCTCCGAGGCACGGGGGTGAAACACCGCCAACTTCCAACTCCGGGCTGGCACTGAGAATTTCTTAATTGAAAAACCCAATACCTAACAATCTTTATGCGCGACCGGGAATCGAACCCAGGACCTCGTGATCCGCAGTCGACTACGCTAACCACTAGACCAACAAAGCAGTCGAATACTATCACCGGTAATATAATATGAATAGTGAAAAACTTGAATATCGCTTATCTCCTTAATATTACGACATACTTTACAACAAGTCATAATTAAAGAAATTAAAAATACGACTGCCCTACCAAAAAACGAACTAAAAAGTTAAAAATCAAAATTAATCTAGTCAAATTAGAATCTTATTCACATTTTTATTTAAATGATATTTTTTATGAATCACCGGATATTGAACTATAGTGTTATATATGTTTGGAATCTACTCATCATTTTCTAGAAGATGATTATATAGTTAATCTGATTTTCGAAATTTTTTTTTCAACTTTAGTCTCAAATGCGGGTCCATGGTCACCCTATCAATTTTTTTTAAAATTTTACTAGCCTATGTCACCCGGAATAAGCCAGGGGTTCTAACGATACCTCATTTACCAAATCGGTTCAGGCGTATAGAAGTTATGGTGGATTATCAAACTCACATATATACATACATGAACCCTGAAAACAATATGGGGTAGATTGTCTTTCAGGCAGTTGTATAAAAAAAAGCGTAGCACCCCACTGCGTAGACGTGTTCGCGTCACGCCCGCTACGGGCTACGAAACGCCTACGAACTCTACGACCATCAAATCCAAGGCGAGCGTTCAGACTTTCAGAATGTTCAGCAATTTACAATCAGTTAACAGTTTGCGCGGTGCGCTCTTGCGGAGCGGACGTGTTTCGTGTTGCTAAGGAGTGCTTACAAAACTTTATTCGACGAGACCATTCAAATTCAGATGAAGTAATCATCGCTTTCTCTAACAATTATATTTATTTCTCTATAAATTAAGGCAATTCGGCCATTGTGACCAGTGTTTTAAAGGAGTTATACTTTGAAAAACAACTGTTTCGTGATTGTTTCAAAATCGTTGATAAGAAGACAGACTGTAGCCAACTAGTGAAGAAAACTTTCAGGTAGGTTTTCGAAATAAGTATTTTGCTTTAAAATAATGACGTTTGAGCACTTTTCTTGAGTATGAAAATATTTGAAGGGATTGAAAGTTTAAATTCTACCGTTCAATTTTACTAACTTTATCTGAGAAATCTACTTAAATTAATTGGATTTTATGAAGTCCTGATAGTGAGACGATCACTATGGAAAGCGATAAGTATTTTGCTATAAAATAATGACGTTTTAGCACTTTTCATGTGTATGTAAATATTTGAAGTGATTGAAAGTTTAAACTCTACCGTTGAATTTTACTAACTTTATCAGCGAAATCTACTCATACTAATTGGATGTCATGTAGTCCTGATAGTGAGACGATCACTATAGAAAGCGTGAACACTATATCTCTTCAAATTATTTTTGCTCTACCAAATAACCACTTATGGATTTTTTGTCGATTTATAAGATTCCAAATTTATGTTATGGCCTTCAACTTAGATAATATTAAATTAAGCTTTACCGTTTTTGGTCGCTTAACGCTTTGAAGCAGGCTGTGCCGAGAATAACATACAGCCGGTTTCTGAATTAGGCATTCAAGCAAAAATCAGCTAAGCTTTGCTCTAGACATAAGTAAAGACTTAAGTTTTTTATGTTTCACAAGATAAAATTGGGATTTCCCAAATTGATTTCCCAAATTTCCCAAGCGTGAGTACTATATCTCTTCAAATTATTTTTGCTCTAAAAATAACGACTTATTTGGATTTTTGTCGATTTATAAGATTCCAAATATTAAACTAATGTAGGAAATTTATGTTATGGCCTTCATTTTACATCTTAATATATATAAATCACGTGTCACGGTATTTGTCCGCGATGGACTCCTACTTAACCGATTTCAAATTAAGTTTGCACATCGTGTGCAGTTTGATCCAACTTGAAAGATAGCTTACATCTTAATTTATAGCCTTAATCGAGGCAGACGAAGTCGCGGGAATCATCTAGTAATATCAAAATTAAGCTTTACCGTTTTTGGTCGCTTAACGCTTTGAAGCAGGCGGCGCCGAGGATAACATAGTGATCATAATTTTGATCAAACGAGGGTGAATTATTTTATGTCGTCGCGATCTCAGCGCGTGCAAACAATTTATACTATCAACTTGTACCGTATAATATTTGCCGTATCAACATTGAATCGGAGTGTAAGCATGCGAACGTTTGATAACGAATACAAATATTTTACGTATGGTGAGCTATTACAAAGTATTCGCAAAAATAAAAAAATAAACTCGCACACTCCAGATTAATTAGTGATTACAGCTCGTCTCCGTAAAAAAAAAGAAAAAATTCAATTTAGCCTTTTTTATTCACATTAACAAGTGCTAACGTTAAGTGAACTGGTTCAGAACGCCAATTCTACGAGGAAGAACTAGAAAATCTGTTTTCTATCCCAAACCAATGGTATCTGAATCCGTTAATAACTTCACAAGTGCCTTATCATATTACCTACGAGAGTGGCGTGCAGTTCATAGAGGCATAGGAGCACTGTTTAAATGGAAATAAGTCAATGCTCATTTTTGACCATGACAGTCAGTGAATAGGTATTCTGACTAACTAATGCCTACCCTAGCTTCAAACCCTGTGCACGTCACTGAGTCCTACGATAAGTTTTTTACTCGGAACTAAGCAACATGAAATTTACATTTTTCATATTTTTTTAATGATTATATAAGCCAGCGCTTGGATTATATTGCTAGGAAAAATTCAAACATTGAAAAACTAATCATCACTGGCTAGATTGAAGGAAAGAGACCCCGCGGACGAAACCCGAGACGTTGGTCTGAAATATAAGAAGCGGTCAAAATGGCATTCTGCAATGCCTTTTGCACAGGTTCCAATAAGAAGAGATGGCATTATTGCCGCCTTATATCTCGAGGGAGCCACGATCTTTAAAGTTGAGGAAACAACGAGAGAAGACAAGATATGTACATACTTACTCCGTATAAAACTGACATTTTAAAAATAATACTGCTCTAAGCGTGCTAGTCCTTGATCTGTAAAGGTCTTGAGATACAAAACGTAAAAATATTATGGGTAAAAAAAACCAACTAACTAGATCTCAGATATGTTTTGTAAGTCGTAAATCACGTGACACCCGTCTCTCGACAAATATACAGATATGAAAACACGTTGAACTACGCAGCAGAATAAGGGATACACGTTTTTATGAGAACACTGTTATATTATTTACGAGCACCTGGAAGTGTACTCAGCAGTCGGCACAATGACATCTCCTGTGAAGATATTCTGTTGACGCGATCTTTGTTCGCTTGTGATTTGGTGTCATGAATGTTTCAAACCCACGCGACGTGATAAAATAATATTAAGAGAAAAAATACCTTCCTATGTTTTGCATAATTATATTATTTTTCATCATACCTATTCGAAAAACGAATATTGGCTTCAGAGGATAGCGGGAGCAAAATGTAATTTTTAGGCCCATGGGACCTTTCATTTCTCTGTTCTGATTGGTCCGCGTTCATGCTTCTGATTGTTGCTTAAATGTATAGGTAATGTCCATACATAGTACGTTGATACTCCTAGCTTTTTCTCATACGTAATGATGAAAAATAGTGTGTGTGTCACTCGGGGCCAAATTTTTTGTTCTCGGGCGGCGTATATTGGATTCCTCGCTACGCTCAGGATACTACTTTAGAATCCCTCGCTACACTCGGGATTCTACTATGGAATCCTTCACTTCGCTCTGAATTCAAAATAGCGCCCTTGGGGAACAAAAATTTTCTTCGGCCCCACATAACACAAATAACTATTTTGAGTTCATTTCGTAAAAAGTCTTACAATTTATTATGTAAGAAGCTTCAAAGTTGGTTTGTATGATTCTGTTTGTTTAACTTAACTTCTTCAAGGGAATGATTTGTTCGGGATGTTTCATTTAAGATGCCTTCAGATTTCAAAGCTGTTATGTTTAATTTTAATAAAGATTAAGTTTTTTTAAATCCCTATGGGATCTCCTTCATTTTACTCGGATAGATAAAAAATTGCCTGTCTTTCCCCAGGTAAAAATATACTACCTATCTTTGTACCTTTCATCGAAATCGGTATAAAAGATGGCCCGTTTAAGCGTAGCAGATAGACATTGCATTTAAAATATAAACATGGATGTACATAAAGTACATGAAATAAAGCTATCCAACAGCTCTTTATTTTATTAGTGGTTTGATTGGTGGGTATACTTGTGTTATTATTGTATTGTATGGTATTGAGATTAAACATAGGATGAGATGATGCATCCAGATTTTAGCTGAAATGCTCCAACCTTAGGCTGATCAATAAAGTGATATTATAGTTTAACATTACAATTCATATTACGTATTTAACATTAGTATTCAAATGTTGCATGGCCGCTGGAAACGCAGCTATGAATTAAGCAATATCAAAACTATTCACTACTATGTAACTACTATGTAAGTGTCCAATAGGTAGATACTCTAGTGACTAACGCCTTTAATATGGAAAAACAGAGGTGCGATTATGTAAGAATTGCCGATCCAATCGTCAAAGTTCGGCGTCAAAGTAAAATAAACCATAACAGCATATATTGAGAGCTCAATTTCGTGTATCCACTATCATACGTTTATGGTATCGTACATACCTAAACGTACGAGAATGGATACACGAAATTGAGCTCAAAATCAGTGCTGTTATGGTTTATTTTACTTTGACGCCGAACTTTGACGATTTGATCGACAATTCTTACACAATCGGGGGGCATGTTTGGCTTCATTATGTATAATTATTGTAACCATCTATCTGTAATGTAACCCATGTTTCAAGCAAATAAATGAAAGAAAGAAAGAACGAAAAAGAAGAAGAAGAAAGAACGAGAAAGAACTTTTTTCTTTCTTTTCTTTCAAATAAATGAATTTATAATTATTATTATTATCAAATATCTGCGTACGTGACGAGTTACAAATTGTCTGTGACTACAGAGCCAGCATCCCGAAGGTGTTAAATTGCAGTTAGCGAGATGGCTACACGTGTAAAGCGCCTTAACAGCATCTTAACGTGAAAGATGATACTATCGGAACGTGCCGCGTTATCTTACGGAAATCGTTTATGGATAGGTGACCTGAGACTGAGATGGGATGCGATGGGTGAATGACTCCTTGTTTCAAGATTTGTACTTCTTCTTCTTTAGGTGCCTCTTCTATCGAAGGTTGGCGATCATATTGGCAACTAGAATTTTCGACACTGCAGCTCTGAATAACGATCGGGTGCTTTTGTTGAACCACTGGCGTAAGTTCTGCAGCCAGGATGTACTTCTCCGTCCCGCGCCCTGTATCTTGCCCTGGATAATCAATTGTAGTAGGTCATACTTAGGAGGCACTGGCGAACTTGTTGAACCACTGGCGTAAGTTCTTCAGCCAGGATGTCCTTCTCTGTCCCACGCCCCTCTTGCCCTGTATAATCAATTGTAGTTGGTCATACTTAGGACCACGAAGTATATGACCCAGGTACTCCAGTTTCCTCTTTTTTACGGTTAGAAGAATCTCTTTTCTTTTTCCCAACGCGCTGCAACACTATATCGTTTCTAATTTTATCTCTCCATGATATTCTTAAGATTTGTACAATACCGTCTAACTCCTCACGTATTTTGTCGGGATATGCCCGACTAGTCGCATAGGCACACAGGCTCATGAATAAGGACTCCGGACTGGTTCGAAATTAGTCGGGTATATTCCGTCAGAATACTCGTATGTGAAATTGATCTGAGTTATCTTGACCCAATATTATAAATGCTAAAGTTTGTGTGGATTTTCGTTTTCGTTTTCGAATTACGCCAGAACCGCTGAACGAATCTGGACGAAATTTAGCATAGTTATAGATTATAGTCTGGAATAACACATAGGCTATTTTTTAATCCGGAAAATTAAAGAGTTTAACCACCATAAAATCAATAAAACCGCAATCTCCGTGGACGAAGTCGCGGTTATCAGCTAGTTTATGTATAAAGAATACTACTCAGTACAGTTTTACCGCTACTGACGTCGTCTGCGTGGAATAAGTGTTTATAATGCCCACGGGAACTCCTTAATTTTCTGTGATAAAAGTAGCTTATGTCACGCTCCAGGTCCTCAACTATACCTGTAAAAAACACGTCGATCCGTTGCTTTGTTATGGCGTGATTGAAGGACAAACAAAGACACTTTCACATTTATAATATTAATATAATTCATATTTATAATATGAATAAATTATATTAATATGACGTACGGTATTCATGAAGGAATTTCCTCAATCTACGGTGTTATCGTCATCAGAATAGCCACCTTTTTGAATTGACCTGTATACAATGGTAGGTATACACATAACGTGTATACAATTCCATGGAACTCATCCCACTCCCAAATGGAGTACCCTAGGAAGTCATTATCTCAACAATTGCACAGGTTAACTCCTGTAAACATGCTAGCGCTAGTGGAGTGTAATCTCGAGGCAAATGGCTCTAATTAGCATTGTACTCGCTTTATCTGCGTGTTTGTTAACGTACGTTTGCTGTTCGTATCTCTTCAAACGACTATAATTATGCGGATGTTCGCGACCACATCTGGATTATTTTAAAAATACACGCTGAATTGAGAAAGTCATATTTTTGGAGTCGTATTTTTGGGTATTCTATTTTACTTAATATTATAAATGCGAAAGTTTTGATGGATGTATGGATGCATGGATGCATGGATGTTTGTTACTCAATCACGCCCCATCGGCTGAACGGATCTGGCTGAAATTTGGCACATATACAATAGCACATAGGCTACCCCGGAAAATTAAAGAGTTCCCGCGGGAACTAAAAAACCTCAAACCCCAGACGACGTCGCGGGCACTCGCTATTATAAAATACGTGAAATATTTTTTTCAGTTTTTTCCAGAAATTACAACCTTTAAAGACTCAAATTAACTGATTTTGTTGTGGGTTCTTCTCAGACCAGGTTGCGATTGGAACCCTCTTAGCTTTAGTTTTAAGATACCATAGTTAATTATCACAATCAGAGGTGCGATTATGTAAGAATTGCCGATCCAATCGTCAAAGTTCGGAGTCAAAGTAAACGATTGGATCGGCAATTCTTACATAATCGCATCTCTGGTCTCATATTTTATTGACGTTCGAAAAGTGTACTGTGTAGGTACCAATTTTGAATAAACCTACTTTGACTTTGACTTTAACTATTCTTAGCTCTTTATATAATATTATTATTGTGAAAGAAGAAAGAAGATACAATTTAAGCTGAAACATATTTTACACATCATTAGTAAGTGTTGCAGTGCATATAAATACTGTCTCTCTGCTTCGTATTCCTCGTTGCTGTGGACCGTGACCTCTTTCCATTAATCACATAATGGCAGGGGATTTTTTGGGATATTAATGCGGTGGGTTCCTAGGTCCTTTTTCCATACGACTCGACTAAGAGTACTATTTCAACTCTTAGGTTAAATACTAAAGTAACGTAAAAACTGGAAATCAGGCTGAACCAAACACATTTAAGGCTGAACACAATGCCCGTTATCTTCGAAATTACCTAAGCTTACAGCACATCTCGACGATATGATGCGGATGTTGGCAAATTTCAAGTGTCTGTACACTTTTCGTCACAGCAAAATAGAGCTAAAATTCGTTAGACCTAAATGTTTATAGGTCATTTCACTCAGCGCCCCAAGCGGATATTAGGTGTAAGATCTGATGAACATAAGAAGACGTTTTTAATTGTTATGTCCAATAATGGATGCTTAATAATAATTAGTATTTCGACTCTCACAATCTATCAACGTAGTCGAGATGTGCGAACTCAGATACGTAAAGATAGCATCGTTCTCACAAGGCCTCAGATCTTACACCTAACATCGTTTAACAAGCGGATATTAGGTGTAAGATCTAATGAACATAAGGAGGCGTTTGTAATTGTAATGTCCAATAATGGATGTTTAATAATAATTAGTATTTCGACTCTCGTAATCTATCAACGTAGTCGAGATCTGCGAACTCAGATACGTAATGATAGCATCGCTCTCACAAGGCCTCAGATCTTACACCTAACGTCGTTTAACAAGCGGATATTAGGTGTAAGATCTGATGAACATAAGAAGACGTTTTTAATTGTTATGTCCAATAATGGATGCTTAATAATAATTAGTATTTCGACTCTCACAATCTATCAACGTAGTCGAGATGTGCGAACTCAGATACGTAAAGATAGCATCGTTCTCACAAGGCCTCAGATCTTACACCTAACATCGTTTAACAAGCGGATATTAGGTGTAAGATCTAATGAACATAAGGAGGCGTTTGTAATTGTAATGTCCAATAATGGATGTTTAATAATAATTAGTATTTCGACTCTCGTAATCTATCAACGTAGTCGAGATCTGCGAACTCAGATACGTAATGATAGCATCGCTCTCACAAGGCCTCAGATCTTACACCTAACGTCGTTTAACAAGCGGATATTAGGTGTAAGATCTGATGAAGATAAGAAGGCGTTTTTAATTGTTATGTCCAATAATGGATGCATAATAATAATTAGTATTTTGACTCTCGTAATCTATAAAGGTAGTCGAGATGTGCGAACTCAGATACGTAAAGATAGCATCGTTCTCACAAGGCCTCAGATCTTACACCTAACATCGTTTAACAAGCGGATATTAGGTGTAAGATCTAATGAACATAAGGAGGCGTTTGTAATTGTAATGTCCAATAATGGATGCTTAATAATAATTAGTATTTCGAGTCTCGTAATCTATCAACGTAGTCGAGATGTGCGAACTCAGATACGTAAAGATAGCATCGTTCTCACAAGGCCTCAGATCTTACACCTAACGTCGTTTAATAAGTGGATATTAGGTGTAAGATCTGATGAACATAAGAAGACGTTTGTAATTCTTATGTCCAATAATGGATGTTTAATAATAATTAGTATTTCGACTTTCGTAATCTATCAACGTAGTCGAGATGTGCGAACTCAGATACGTAAAGATAGCATCGTTCTCACAAGGCCTCAGATCTTACACCTAACGTCGTTTAACAAGCGGATATTAGGTGTAAGATCTGATGAACATAAGAAGACGTTTGTAATTGTTATGCCCAATAATGGATGCTTAATAATAATTAGTATTTCGACTCTCGTAATCTATCAACGTAGTCGAGATGTGCGAACTCAGATACGTAAAGATAGCATCGCTCTCACAAGGCCTCAGATCTTACACCTAACGTCGTTTAACAAGCGGATATTAGGTGTAAGATCTGATGAGCATAAGAAGACGTTTGTGATTGTTATGTCCAATAATGGATGCTTAATAATAATTAATATTTCGACTTTCGTAATCTATCAACGTAGTCGAGATGTGCGAACTCAGATAAGATCGTTCTCACAAGGCCGAGGTCGTCCGGCGGGTTAGATAAATACCTAATGCTGACTGCGAATAATGGAGTGCTGAGTGTTGCGCCATTACTCAAACTGTGCCCGGCTTCCAACACTCACACGAGCGACTTCCAACAATAAATATGATGTAAGGCCGCCGCAGACTACTAACATTTTCGTTCATTTCATTTTCATTTATAAAAATCTCTTAATTTACTAACATTTTAGATCGCTGTGAAGCGATAAGGCCGCCAAATTGTATACTTCCTTTGTTAGTAGCTAAGTTTACTGTTGTTATTGTTTTTTTGGTGTACAATAAAAGTATATTCATTCATTCATTCATTCATTTTCATTTATTAGAATCGTTTAATTGTTACTTAGTTAAACATTTTAAAGTACCTTTTGATGATTTTGACGACCTCCGTGGCGCTGTGTATAGCGCTGTTGTGTTAACGTGCGGAGGTCCCGGCTTCGATCCCCGCCGGGGTCAATTTGGGAATTTATAATTTCTGTATTTTCCCTGGTCTAGCCTGGTGGTAGGCTTCGGCCGTGGCTAGTTACCACCCTACCTGCAAAGACGTGCCGCCAAGCGATTTAGCGTTCCGGTACGATGCCGTGTAGAAACCGAATAGGAGTATGAGTTTAATATAACTGCCATGCCCCTAACAGGTTAGCCCGCTACCGTCTTAGACTGCATCATTTGCTAACTTGAGGTGGTTAAAAAAAAACCTAGTAACACTTTTACCTAATAGTATGTGTAGGTATATTGTATCCCGCATATCTAAGAACATAATCCATTTTATTTTAGAAAATCAAATAGATCCCACGGGATTTATATAAGCTTGATCCACATCGACAACATCCCGTATAGATTCAATTCAATTCAATTCAATTTATGTAAAACATGTAGGACATACAGGTGTCTCTTATGCTACGTCATGTTTTGACTCTACCACCGGTTCGGAAAACAGCTTCTGCTGAGAAGAGCCGGCAAGAAACTCAGCAGTTACATTTTGTTACTACGTACTAGCTGGGAACTCACATTTTTAGGAATCATATTAAGTAGACTAATTGAGCAACCTCAGAGGCCTTAAATTGCAATTTGATTTTGATAACGTCAGTATGTTACTCCGTTGCGGTGTGATTGAAGGACGAACAAACACACTTTCGCATTAATGTTTGCAGGAGCCCTTAACATGTCAGTTTCGCTGGATTTATTACTGTTTTGTGCTAATCCGCTAAATGCTCGAGCGATGACTGAAAAACTTATTACTATAGTATGGATCGATCGGTTCAAATGCTTCATTCGAAAAATATTTCAAGTGTGGGATTATTTACCATGAAATCGCAATAAATTATTCAAATTCATTACGACGTCAAATGGGACGATTTACTTTTGTTATT
This sequence comes from Erebia palarica, assembly GCA_964035005.1. Taxonomy (NCBI): domain Eukaryota; kingdom Metazoa; phylum Arthropoda; class Insecta; order Lepidoptera; family Nymphalidae; genus Erebia; species Erebia palarica. Next base: position 60,722,857 of record OZ035983.1, on the reverse strand, counting down.
GAGGCACCCATTAATAAATACGAAAACAGTTTTTGGGTTATTATTATAAATTATTTCGGTATCATTATTTTCGCAGATAGTTGAAGCATGAAGTTCATCCTTCGTACAAATTGTAGTTTTCCATAGAGCTTAATAATTATAAATATCTTTTCCTCGAAATACTAAGTTATTATTGTTCATAAAATCATTAATATCTTGGAGTGAACTGTAAACATTTTATCAGCCTGAAATTCGCCATCGTCAAAGGACGCCCACTCTTGTACATACTCGTAGGTATATCTCCTAGGGCGTTGGGTTCTTTTATAGTTTTATCTCTGTCGGCAACCAATTCGAATGAAAGTACGGCTTATATGCCCTTTTCATGCCAATCCTAGTGACGTTTGATGGCTTAGCATATGAGTATATTGTGTCCCAAAAGCTTATCCACGTCTCAGGTGACCCTTAAGCTGGCACTTATTGCAGCTTAGTCTTAGTCTTGCTATCCAGCGAGGCAATAGGGAGAGATTATTGGGCACCTATCACTATACCCATTAAACATCACTATGGTATACTATTATTGACTTGAATGAATGAACTTCAGTTCCTGAGTGCTAGTTTGCCATTTAAACAAGAGTGTGATGATAGTATTTATGATGATTAGGATAAGGTTATAAACAATATTTGTGTGTGTAATTACTGTCACTGTTTGTTTGTAAATACATTTTTTTTCTTATTGACTTGACGTCAATAAGTGTAGTATCCATACCTAAATTGAATAATCATTATTTGACTTTCATTTATTTTGGATGGCGTATATTTTTTGTAAATATCATAATCATGGTAGGTAAGATATACGTTTATTTATTATGTTTTTTTGGTTATTTCTTATTTTATTCGTAACTAGCTGAAGCCTGCGGCTTCTCCGGCATAGGTTGAGGTTTTTTGATTCCCGCGGGAACTCTTTAATTTTCCAGAATAAAAAGTAGCCTGTGTTTTTCCAGACTATAATCCATTCATGCAAACTTTCGCAATTATAATATTAGTATAGATTATGTATGTAAGTATGGATTATTTTTTGAGTATTTTTTTTAAATCTAAATTTATTTGGGACTTTTGTCCGACACGAATACGTCAGCCCCATCGTAACCTGATTTATTAAAAAAAATACTTAATCAAACTATAATTTATATACAATTTATCAGGAATTACTCCCTATGCAGGAATATTTCGACTATTGATCTAGAGTTATTTCTTATTTTACTACTAATAAATAAAGCAGCTAATTATCATGGACAGTACAAGTGTATAGGAATTCAGTTACCAACTGCCTACCAGGCAGGGGAAATGCGAGCCTCGTAATTAGGTATTTGACAACTAGTCAAATCAGCAACTTTTTTTTGAAACGTCAAAACGCGTGCTTGGTATGGATTTTCTATGAAATTTTAAGTTGTGCCGTTCACTTTTTTTTACTTTAATCGATAGTTTAAAATGGTTACTCAAAATAAAACTAGAAGGGGACGTGGTTATTACGACTTTTGGGAGATCCTTTATTTAATAATCACTAAAAAATAATTTATTTCACTAGTAGTCAAACACCCAATTCACCGCTTCATTTGTATGCGCGCCGCTGAGAGCTCCATTCATCATCTCACCACATCTCTTAGTTAGCGTCTGCACATATTAGAGCATACACATGTATTTATTTATTTTTTATCCACTTAAAGTTAGCCCTTGACTGAGATCTCACCTGGTAAGTGACGATACAGTCTAAGATGGTAGCGGGCTAATCTGTTCGGGGCCTGTATAACTGCCATAGTTATATTAAACCAAACCCCTATTCAGTTTCTACACGGCATCGTACCGGAACGCTATGCCGGCAGGGTGGTAACTGGCCACGGCCGAAGCCTCCCACCAGGCAACCACCTTTTCTCTTGTTGCATCGTAGTATTTGCGTTGGGACTGGAACCTGAACGGCAAAGAGTGGAACAATCGAATGCGACAGTGGAACCATATTGACTTGATTGAGAGAATCAGAACTAACTTTTTCACTTGAATCAATCTGTAAATAACATTGCAAATGCAAAAGGTGTCTCTGTCTGTCTGCTACGCTTACACGGCCCATCTGTTCAACCGATATTAACGAACTTTGGTGCAGAGATAGGTTTCATCCCGGAGAAGGCTACATCGGCTACTTTCTATTACCGAGAGAAAAACCTTCATCCGGGAATGATATCGCGGTCAGCATTTAGTGATAATTTTACTGTTATCTTTCAAAAAAAAAAAAGATATTCAAAAACTTCGTGTAACGATTTACTTATCCGTAGATTACAAGGGTACTTGCCTAGATTTTACTGCCGTTATATAAAGCAAAATCATAAAAAAAGTTTGTTAAACAAAAAATTCAAGGCCTTTTTGTCGATTAAATAGCAATAAACTCTTCAAAGTGTATACACATTATTTTTTTACTAACACAATATTATGATCCAAATAAAGGAATCCCAAAGGGATAATTTACAATTATAAATTCGGGTTAGGTAAACATTTGATCCGGGGATAAGGGATAGTGAGTTAATTACAGCGAGCCAGAACCTTAATTATAATAAGGGATAAGTATTATGTACTTATTATTTTCTGTCAAGCATAAAATAGCCTAATCTACAAATTTCAGTACGTGCCTTGTCTAGAATAGAATAGAATAATTTATTTGCATAAATGAGAAAGGTCTTAAAATTATTTTGCGACGACACATTCAACTATTTCATTAGTGTGCCAATTATTATAATACATCACTGCTTATTAATATATCGGATTTATTTTAGCCACCATTTTCACTTCTTAAATTCAATCTGAATATTTTTAGGGTTCCGTACGTCAAAAG